>JAJOZX010000177.1:927500-1150000 GCA_023014485.1 Bathynomus jamesi | reverse complement strand
GGCTTTAGATCGTATTTAGCTTAGGCATAAATGTTCCCTTGTCCGATTTCTTACCCACTTATTGATATATATATTATGATGCTACAGAAAATAAGATTAATGATTTGCGCGCACAAATCTATCTATCTTATGCATCAATGCCTATCTATATTTCGATAATCGAAAGGACAGGACTGGCGCGATGAAAGCTCCTATCGAAGACTGTATTCACATCTCTCAAAAGAACCTTTCCTCGTATTTGCCCTTCTTTTATTTGCCACCATGAATTAAAAAATATTAATTGGAATTTACAATATTTTGCTTAATAATAATATACCTTAGAAATGTACGCAAACTATTTAAGAAATAAAATCTTAGCGGTTTTTGTTTTACTCTGTTGGATTTTTAATTCGTCAAAATATATACCGTAATATTGGGTGATTTTTGGTTCAAGGGGTGACATTGGCACTTCTTAAAACAGGTTTTATGTATTTTGTGCAAAAAGAGAACATTTCATGGAAAGGAGTACACTTATCATTTTAAATCTATGGAATTTTGCCTATCTTGTTGTTTAAACACTATTTCTCCATAGAGAAAAAGTGTTTAGACAGCAAGATAGACGAAAATGAATGCTTTTTCCATGAAACTGTTTCTTTATGCACAAAATGCATAAGACCTGTTTTAAGAAGTGCCAATGTTCACCCCCCTTGAGCCAAAATCACTCCGTGTTACGGTAATTAAAATGCGTTTAGTTGATCTGATGAGTTAAGTAACATGATGACGCCTTTCGGTTCCTTCAGACATTTCTTTCGTCGACCTTAGGTTTTTAGAGGGAACAGACACAATTCCCACAAATTATGACAATAATGACGTTGTATATGGTATCCATAAATTATTTGTACAATTTCAGTTCAATGTGTAAAGGTAATTTATGGACACCCTGTACAGTCAGTGTTCATTAATGTCATTGCATCTGACACGTGTTTTGTATAAGTAATAGATTTTGTAACGGTAAAGTTAAAGCTTATTTTTTAATCGGGAGTGTATATTGCCCGAGGTCTGTCTAATTTTCCTTTCCACTTCCTCGTAGATGACGCTACTGGGTGCTCGATAATGTTTTGAACACCCAAAAATGCATTCACTGTGACGCAGATGTAAATCTCGTTGTTAGGAGCGATAATGAAGCGTGTGAAATAAAACTAAATCTAATTAAATACTGTAACCTCGACGTATTATTCACCAGATATATTATGTAAAACATTGATATTTATAATAACTGTTTGCTTGACTTAAACTGTGTTGTTAAATTTAGCCATGGTTAAAGCAAAATAAGTTATATTTCAATACGAGTTAATAATAATACAGGGTGTTCAAAAAGAAAAGCAACCCAAATAGAAAAGAGGGTTAGGTTACAATATATGCATTCTCCAATGGGTTGCGTTTCATTTTGAACACCCTCTTATTCTTATTAACCCCTAGTCTGTTAGGACTGCGTAGACAGGGTATTAGAAATTATCATAGTGTTTATTTTCTGGAGTGCCAACAAACGTTTATGAATATAGTGTTTGAGTAAAGCAAGGGTTCATATAGACGCACTTGAAGACAAATCAGGACCAAAGTTTATCACTGTTGTCTAATACTATACATGAATACCACTTGTTTAGATATGAAAGCTATTCTCGCTTAAGCCTTGAGAATTTACTTAATAATTTAATGGAAAAAAAAAATTTGTATGGTTACAGAATCCCAGTCCTTTGCAATGAAATTCATGCAACCTCGGCTTTTCGTCTCGTCCATTCTCTATTCTCTCTCTATATCTCTCTCTATATCTCTCTCTATATCTCTCTCTATATCTCTCTCTATATCTCTCTATCTATCTATCTATCTATCACGGACACTGCTCTTCTGAAATCTCTAACTGCATGCCTTTAAGGAGAGCACGCAGCACCGGACTTTCGACACATTCTTATTTTATGTCCAACTCTAACGCAATGTTTAATCAGTATTTTCAATCTTTCATCTACTCAACCGGTTAACTCTGGAACAAACTTCGTCAATCCATCTTTCCCCCGTCTATGACCTCCAATCCTTCAAATGCAGTGTCTAGGCCTCTCGAAAACCCTGGACCTTGATTTTGGCTCTTCTGTAGGGGCGGGGCACTTTTGCAGGCATTCGCCCTTGGCCCTTCTTTTCTGCATAGAAAAAACCTGCATTAGTCACGAAACTGATAGTTCATCTCGGAGGTTCTTTCAAATTTCCTGTCTTGATTTACTTCATATAGAGACACATTAAGGATTATTTCACCCCTTAAAATGTGGTTGGTCTGGAATGAAAAGGTTTAATTGTCAACAAAACGCATAATTGATAGTGACAGACTCGATAAGTAGAGAAATTATAACATTTTTCCATTACAATAAAGACCCATAAACTAAAACAGGAAGACTCTACCAGTGTCATGATAAAATATTGGGGTAGGCGTACCGATATCGTATGAAGGTTTTAACTTAAATTTTGGTTAACCAAATATCAGTGAAATTAAAAGCATGGTATCCTGATAATTAATTATTATAGATGAAGAAAAGTTTATTCTAACCTAGTGTTGAGGTTAAACATTAATTTTCATTTTAAAACCGGAAAATAATTGCTCACTACTTAGGAAATCTTAAGAGAAATACATTGTCTGATCCCGTCATGTCTGGTTTAAAAATGTGTCAGGCGCGCGGTATTCTGCATAAAACAAGCTAAGCACATTGCATCATCACTAACCGCTTTGGCATTTTATTCCATAAGAATAAACGAAGTGATTTTTATGTAGTATATATATATATAAAATCTCAAATGAAAAAAAAAAAAAGTCGACTTGTCTATTTGATTTAGGCCAAGTGCAGGGCAAACTGGGTTTTGTTAAGGCGCGAGGCACAGCTTGGATGTCACTTCGCGTAACCTTCTTAGCACAGGATGCGTCATCCCGAGTCGTCCGTTAAGCGAAGAGGTATTTTTGGCTAGCTACCTTATGAAGCTGTTTCTTAGGTTTTTTTTTTTTTCACCGTTTTTAGCCCGGTAAATTTCGAATGAATATTTTCCCGTCTCCTTATTTTGTGTGTGTGTGTGTGTGTGTGTGTGTGTGTGTGTGTGTGTGTGTGTGTGTGTATAAATTAATTTTGACGGTCTGGGGAGTAGGGGGAACTTGACTGGAAATAGTCGCGAAAACATTGATTTTTATAAAGGTAAACTACCTGTTGATGGCACATGTTTACAGTACAGCAGTAATTGACAACTAAAATTTTAGGCTTTTATAACATCATTGATTTTGTGGTTAGTCTAAAAATTGTTACTATGGAGAAGTGAATGATGACAAGTTGCTGTTTTACATCTCAAAATTTTTGCATAATACACAAGCGTTCTGTTGATGTTAGCAATTTGGATTTTTTTTTTTTTTTTTCACCCCCACTGGTGAACATTTTTAGTGTCATTGAGTACTTGCTTCCCTGTTCAGCTTTAAATATTAACCCTATTTAAATTCCAAAGTGGTCCACACTGCAGTTCACTTCTAAGGCTCGTAAGTGGGTTTGGGAGGGTTTATTAGAGAACGTACAGGCAACATTTCGTCGAAGAAATTCCATCGACAAGTGTCGTCGGGTTAGGCTAGGCCTAGTTAGGTTTGGGTAAGTGTCATTGAGATGTCTCGTTCACGAACGGCGTTTAGATCTATAGTGTTAGCGGTGACACCATCATAATGTTAATTAAGTTAATAATTGCTTGAGACTCGAGGTCACCAGCAATTTATAGTGGTCTCTTAACGATAGGACCTTTATAATAAAGTAAATTGAGTTAATTGACGCGTTTAATGGGTCACCAATTTGGTCTTTGGACCAAATAAATAATGTATTTAATAAAAAAATTAGTTTGTGGAAAATGTGCAAATCACGATTAATGATTGTTGACAATAAGGAAGCGATTTGATACAGGAAAAGTTCAGTGATGCACTGGTGTTAAGAACAATAATTAGGATGATAGAATATGGTACTTAATAAACAAAAAAAAGTTTACTTGCTGTTTTACATTAACATAAAATATGAGAGTCCGAAATTCTGGTGTTTGAAAAACACTTCAGATAGCCTATGCGGTTAGGCTTAGAGTTTGTCTGAAGTTATAGGCTATTTAACAAAGTAACTTAGCGCGACGCAATAGACACTGTAGGCCAAGTGAGTTGGGCTTATACAAAAAGTTATACACTAAGTTTATGTGAAGATATAGGCTGTGAGACGCGAGAGCCTACAAACGAGATGTTCATACGATGATGCTTGAAAACGGATTGTTGTTTTACTTCACTCATTAACGGCTCCAGGAATGAAAACGTTAAAATGTAACTTTTTCTCATGGTCGAAACTGACGCAGGTGTGTAAGAAAAATACTTCGAGCAGTTATCTTGTAAGAGTAAACGCACAAAATCCATCTCTGAGGGCGAGGAGGAACAGGAGCTTCAGCTTCTTTGCGATGTTTTCTAAGGCAGGGGCAAGTCTTTGCTGACAAGGTATTGGCTAAATGCACTATGATAAACTCCAGGTGTTCATGGCACTTGGGGTGTTCTTCACGATCGCACACCTGTCACAAGGTTGACCTTTCGTGATGACCTTCGATACCTCGGACCTGAGAAAGTGTTTACCAATAAAATCCGACGGAGGAAATGTTTATGCCTTCCTCTGTATGCAGTTCCTCTCCAGAGACCAAAGGGAATGGGAGCCCCGCACACTGCAGCGACCGCGACGCGAATCGTCTCGCTGTCGCTGCAGTGTGCGGGGGCTCCCATTCTGTCAATGTTAAAATCACACACATGACTCGAGTTGTCCCAACCTAAGTCGTCAGTCATAAGACTATCCTGTGTTGCGGCCGGCCTAAGTTACCAGTCTTTAAAGGGTTAATTAAAGCAATATTCGGAATACAGTGGTTAAGTTTCGGGAAGGTAAAGGCTTCACTATTTTTACAAAATACCCTTTACCCCCATATACCCATTCAAGGTAAGTCATCGTGAAGACTCGTATTAACATCCGGTGCCATATGACAGAGGGGACCTACAGCGCAACGCGGAATCCAAGCCAAGGGTCGCTAAATCATCTGAACGCGCAGTTCAGTCACCCGTCCAATTACTAACTTCGCTGATCTAACGGTAAGCGGTGCCGCGACGTGACCAGAACGTAAGCTCGCATTGTTAATCATATTATAGAGTAAACATACGAATGAGGCTTCCGTATGTAACTGATTGCTGGAATCAACATTGCTATGATGCAGTGGTGTAGTGCTAAATAAAGAAGTGAGGGAACGCATTTTGAAAGTGTTACTCAGATGCGGGGGGGACAGCGGCGAGCGCGGCGAGCCCATACAGCTGGGGGTCCGGGGCCACTGTAAGCTCCCCGGGAAATCTTTTGAAATCTGACCAATTTCAGGAATATTTTGAGGTCATATGAGCTGGATATTAGGATATATTCCAAGGTTGAAGATGCAGTATTTCCAGTGTCATTAGATATACGACATCCAGTACGATCAATGAAAATAGCTAACAACTGGAATGATTAACTAAAAAAAAAGTTAACTGGTACGCCGTGGTGACTGCTTCACCAGATCTTTATAGGCTAGCATTGCCTCAGTCGAAGCTAAAAAAAATGAAGCAGTTATTGATTCTTTCTCATTTCTTCTATGGGTGGGAATTAAAATTTCATGACGTTAGAGATTTGTAAGTTCGGATTTATTTGAAATAGTGAGGGAACGCCGTTCCCACGCGTTCCCACAGCACTACACTACTGCTATGATGTATTCAAATGAATCGTCCAATTTATCGTCCTTTCATGTGCGTTGTTTAGTAGTTAATTTGCATTGCACTCTTCGGTTTGTAGGTCCGGGTGCATGATTCAGCAGGGGCAACATGTACATCAAATTTGCTTCCTACGCGAGGACACACACACACACACACACACACACACACACACACACACACACACACACACACGGGCACGTGTTTGGCTACCCAACAAAACCGCGACATTTTTGCATTAACATTCAATCCTGTATTGTGACATTTACCTAATCTAAAAACTAACATTTAACCAAATCTTACCTAACCTTAATTCAGTATATCCCCTTTTATCGTGATAAAAGATAGTATTTTTAGATAAACCACCGCAACACTAAATTCCCGCACGTTCATTTCGCGGTGGGGTGTGGTGTGTGTGTGTATCCTCAAGATTGTCGCGATTCTGTAGAGAAGGAAAGAACACAGACACACGTGTCCGCATCTCCACATAAATGAAGTACAGACTTTTTTAAACCCATATATCTAAAAAATCTAATTTAACAACCTAACAACTTTTAGTGCCATGGGACTGAAGGGCGTGATAAGCGTTTTGGGCAGTTCAGGGCAATGGTTTCTGTTAAATCAATAAATAGCGAGGTACTCGCTAACCTAGCCTAACCTAGCGTAATGTACCTGAATCAGGACCAAAATATCTTTTTTTCCGACATAATTTTTTTCATATTTTTTTTTAATGTCTCTGGTATCAGAAGCATTTTATTTCGCAAACAATCCCACACTCGACCTCACTTATGCCCAGTTGTCTCCCCCCCCCCCCCCCCAACAGTTTATACAGGTGCATTGGTCATATATTTTAGTTTAAATGTCTTTATTTTTACTTTCAATATAATGTCGAAAAAAAAATTAGGAGTTTTCGCCTTGGCGATTTAAGCGTAGCTTCAACTTGTTCATGTATTGTCTTTACGAATAGGCGTAGCATGATAATTAATCCCGAATTTTCTGGCCGATAAGAATTGATAATGACGTAATTAATTCCCTTTTATTACTCGCTCTAATCATAGGAATTAATACTATATCTTATAAAGACGTCATTCATTAATGAAGTAGCTGAACAAGGTCTCTGCTGTATTCGTTTTCAGTTAACGACGTGTTAGTGAATATAGTTGATTGTTAATGCATAGTACGAAATTTAATATAAAAGTGGTTAGGTTTATAATGTGGAATCAAGGTTTACCTTTAATATAAGTACTACTATTTTAGGTACTACTCATTAACGCAATAATGCAAAGAAAAAAAAAATTTGGTTTAACTGCTTGTTCTATAATGCTATCCGCAACAGCGAGGAGAATTTCGGAAGGTACCGTCTCTATATCAAACTCCTGACTCCTAGCTTACATATCTGCCTGGAATCGTGCAAAATCTCTTCGATTCGCTAAAAATTCCATCATCAGACAAAAATGTGAAAACCTATCCAATTCTAATTATTCTTGCTCTTTCTGGCATCTAGCCAAGAACCCCCCAACAACTTCACTACTTCTTCTTTCCCTCCTCTTTTCCATTCCGACGGCTCAGTTGCCGTCTTTTCTTCCAGTAAAACAAACTTTCGCCTCCAACTCGACTCTGGACAATTCCGGTTTTCTCTTCTAGCGCCTCCTCCCTCCGACTTAATTATGACTGAAATTAAAATATCCTCCAAATACATTTCTTCTGCCCTATCTGGGCTCAACTCTAGTAAGGCATGGTCCTGATTATACCCCTCCTGTTGTTCTCGAGAACTGTTTCTATACTGACACCCCGCCTAGGCAAACTCTGCGTTTTTGTGGGCATTCGCCCACATAGGAAAAACTGTAGTGTGAAAATTTGAAATATTTTAATAGCCCCTTGTTATATTAATTCTAATTTATAAGTTAATTTGCGATTTTATTCTTCGAGTTTAATATTAACTAGTGATGTACCGATTCCGATACTTCAGTTTTGCCGATACTTTGGCCGATACCGATACATCGGTACATCACTAATATTAACGGCCTTTTCAACTGGTAACTTACCCCAATCAATCCATAGATTATTACAGTATTCGAAATGTTTTAAGAATATTTACGAGCAAAAACAGTATTTTATTTTGGTTAACGCTTTCTGAATCCTCATTATTCCATCGTCAGTGATTAAATAAGAGAACAAAAGTTCTAATGTTATGAATAAATGTACAGTAATCAAGACTACCAAATGACTACAATAAGCGTGTTTAATGAAATGCTTTTTAAATATTGTTTGTCTTTACAATCTCAAAGTAAAATTTTGTCTATTATAAAGACAGACTATACTCCCATTTTCTTCCATCGTTTATGGACTTTGAAACGTTCCACAAATCAAATATGCGCTATTACCCCACCACTCGCCAGTTCTACAGAAATTTGAAACGTGCTTGTAATTCGGTACCATTCTTCTGCTTACACTCGAAACCAAACAACCACTTAATGTCAACTCGCAGAAACGACTACGAGACCACCACAGTCATACTTCATACGTTGCGGCGTTCGTAAGATTATTGAAAGAGGAAAATAGTGAAGTTTTAGTCATTTTGCATCCTGCCCTTAAATATATATATATATATATAAATACCGTAAGTGAATTTAATTCGCTCGTTTTAAAATCAAGCTTTTTAATGCTTTTATGTACGGTAACCAATTTTTCAACGTTATCCTCTCTAAGTCTTTATTAAGTACTTGTATTTTAATTCCAACTTTTAACTGATATTTAATGTATTTTCATGTCTTTTTAATTTATTTTTATTTTTAACTGTACTTATTAGAATTAAATTGTAAATGTAAAAAAATTAAAAATGTTAATCTCTTCATCATTTTACTCGTAGAATTAATTTGTTCTTAAAAGCCACTGAACGTAGAAGAATATCGGTTATTCGAAAAGCGTTAACTAAAATACGTTGTTCTACATGTTTTATTCACGTTCTGAATATACGTTACACGCATAACGTATAATAATAATAAATATACCAACTCTTAAGTCCAAACACTTCAAAATTTTCGAGCGAAGGTGGGGGTGTTATTGCGTAATGAATGTGTAAATAGTAAATATAAATAATAGGCTTAATGTACATTGTACAGACTTGTCTGTCTGTGGGTGCTACTGTAGTATGCGGTCTACCGTTAAGTTTCTACTGTAGTATGCGGTCTAACGTTAAGTTTCTACTGTAGTATGCGGTCTACCGTTCAAAATATTTAAAAGGAATTGAAAATGAATTGAAAGGAATTATATTTAATTTACACAATTAAGGAATTATTAAAGAAGTTAAACATACTACTACCGCATACTAACGGTAGACCGCATACTACATTACGCCCTTGATGATTGTTAGGTTAAGTCGTGATATTTCGTTAGTTTTAACGAAAATATCACGACTTAACCTAACCCAATCGTCAAGGGCGTACAATGAACCTAATAATAAAATAAGAAGATAAGAAGCTATAATTAAAAGGTAGACCGCCGAATCGTAGGTAGACCGCATATTAGTAGCACCCTGTCTGTGTGTATATTATAGACCTTAAAGTGTAAAGAAGAAACTTCTTAAATGTGTAAAGATATATCACGTTTTTTACGTAATTTCGCGTTAAAACTGAGATTTTGTCATTATTTGGGATTTAGGGTTCATTAAAGGCATATTTGATCTTCAAATTAAAAAAAGTGCGCATGTACCTGCATACCTTTTAGATTTCTTGGGAAAATTTTTTAGGTTTTAAGAACGGAGGCTTTTATTTACACGTATACAAATAAGTTTACCGTGTATATATATATATTATATATATATAAAATATTTTTTGGCCTTTTATGATACTTTGGGAAAATGTTATATTGAAGTAGTTTAAAAAAAAAAAAATTAAATAAAAACTGAATTTCCACTCGTGCCAAAGTGCAAGTATCGAATCTGAAAATAAAGTACAGATGACACCGTTTGTGCTCGGGGTCGTGTGTACGTGTTGGTGGCACGTACAGTCACGTACACGTCCGTGGAAGTGTTATTTTTGACGGTGCACACTGAGCGAGAGAGCGTCTCGGATTCCTGGAATCGAAAATATTCAATGATTCTTAACTGGTACTAGGAAAGATTAGAGAAATTGAGATTTGCAGATAGCGAGTGCGCGCGCACATGCTTGAACTAATGCACGCTCCGACACACGCACTCGATTCACGCACAATTACATAGTAAATTTCTCCTCTCTACTGATGCGCGCTGCACGCACTCTATCGCATTGGGAACAAACTTGGCGCCTTTTGTTGTGTGTGTGTGTGTGTGTATATATATATATATTATTTAACGTGCAATGGAAGAACGTAAGAACTTTTTCAACATTATCCATTTTTTCGTTTGTTTTTTGATTGGGACGTATCGGCGGACGGTTCAAACCGCACTTACAAACATTTCAAGGAAATTGCGAATAGATTCTGAAGTTTTCATTTCCCAGAATTTTGGATTTGCCCTCGGATCATGAGGGGAACATGAAAGAGGAGGGGTGAGGGGGAGGGTCGAGAGAGAGAGAGGTGGGGGGGGGGAAAGGAAGAGGAAGAGAGAAAAATAGAAAGTAAGCGGAAGGGAAAGTATAAAATAGGGGGTACTGAGAGAAGGAAGTCGAGTAGAAGAATGGATTTGGGATGAGGGGAGGAGGGGGAGGGGGAGGGAGCGAGAAGAGGTGAATTTCACGGATATTTTTCAGTGCGGAAAGAACTTGGAACAAAGATTAATTCCGAGAAGTAAATAATGTATTCATCTGACGAAATAGGAATAAAAAAATAATAACCTACTTATATCTATCGTTCGTCATCATAATACTAACAATAATATTAATAACTTAAATAGAAAAGAAAGAGGACAGAGGAAGCGTAATGGCAGTATGATACTAATAACAGTAGTTGTTTAGCGTCGACAGTTAGCTGCAGTTGTGTTCTGGGAACGGAGAGCATCTACATTTTCTGGATTTCCTGGAATTTTGCAAGAATCGAGAGACCCCAAGTTCAGAGTAAATTTGAGGGTAAACAGAGGGAAATTTGAGGGCGGAGAGATCGGACGCTTTGCATAGAAGAGTATATAAAAAGGGTTTGCTTTGTTTTGACCATATTTATCAGCATATAATATATATATATATATATATTATATGTATGTATGTATGTATGTATGTTAAAGATGTTTTCATTTAATGTTTGTCTGTAATTCCAGGAATAAATATTATGGTTTAAAACAGCTGCTTTATGAGAAGAATTTTTGGAGCTATTGAAGAATAGGGACCCAGCCTCTTTAGTTAAGCTTATAAGGTTAACTAACGAAAATATCACGACCTAACCTAACCAATCGTTAGGTTAATTGTACGCCCTTGACGATTGGTTAGGTTAGGTCATGATATTTTCGTTAGTTAGCCTTATAAAGCTAACTAAAGAAGGCTGGGGTCCCTAGGTCCCTATTATTCAATAGCTCCGAATTTTTAGATGGAGAATATAGACTTTGCTTCTGAGTACTTTAAATATTGTTAATGTAGAATGGCTAATATTTTTCTGAAATGGAAGCAACATTTATTGGGTTTTCAACCCTCAACACCCGTAAAATGCACCTCTGCTGTGGAATATATTGTTTTTATATACGTGTAGATAAAAGGTAGAAAATATTGTAAACTATTAATATTTGAAATTGAATAAGCGTTTTGAATAGGTCTTTATCCGTTGTTTATCAGTGGCAGATCGTTATTATGGGTAGCTTTTCATACTCGCGTTGCGTACGTGTTAATTCTTCTTTGAAGAAATGGCTAAAAAAATGCCCTTTCATTTTCATGCAATATGTTAAGCGAGTCTGACCTTTTAATTAAGGGAATATTCCGATCATTGTTCAAGGCATTGGGTAATTTGTAATTGATTGTAATATTTTTTCATGTCAATTACTTGCCAATTATTGCCTAAAATGGAATTGTAATTAATTAGAAAACAGGGTAGTTGATACAGTAAGTCAATTACTTTGAATTACATGAATATTAAAGTTAATGGGTTATACTTATAGTTTAAACTACTCGCTCATCATGTTTCATGGAGCTTTCTTTTCAAATAAAATGTTAATCTTTTTATTTGAAATAAAATGTTCTATTTATTTCAAATGTTTCTAACTAAAGTGCCAGTTTTTTTGCCATTATTATATTATTATTGTTATTTTTATAAAATAAATGCCAGTTCTTTTGTCTGGTATTAGTATTTTTTGAATGCTTTATCTTTGGTTTCATTAGAACATTGGCATACATATGTCCAATTGTCCATAGCAAGAACTACTTGATGAAGAATAGTTCCGTGCAATGTTGAAAAATGAGTACATCGTATTGACCTATTATCCATTTTCATTCAAGATGATGGCCAGAACTGAAAATAGAGTTGAAATACCAAGTAGAAAAACGTGACAAATCAAATAGTGTGTAGGCGTGTACTGTATTTATAAAAAAGTACAATTTGTAATTGTAATTAAGTATTTTACCATCTACAGTAATTGTAATTGAGAGTGTCGAGTAATTGTAATTAATTACACTGACTAAGCAATTGCCTGCCGAGTTTGTTTCACAGTGGAAGACCCTCGGAATCGATTCCAGTCTAAAAATTCTTGGACTCCAGTTCCAATTCCGGATTCCACAAAATGATACTGATGCGGGCCAAAATTCCTCGTCTCCAATCCAGATTTGATAGGATTAAATTGATTTGGGGATAAGATTGGAAAAAAACTGAAAACGATACTTCAGCATTTAGTAGATACTTGTTTTGGCATTAAAAATTCAGTCAACCAATTTGTTGAAGTCATTTCACCAAATTTAATATAAATTGTTTCGGAAGAATTATGGCTTTGTTTCTAAAGAGAGAACGCTAATATTTGATGGTAGGAAAATTGCAAAACACGTGTACAGTTGTCGAAAGAAGTTTGGAAATAATAATAATAATATAATAATAATAATAATAAACTTTAAAAAGCTAAAAATTACCAATTTAGCCTCTGGATTTTTTTGTATGTATATATTCCTGGAGCCTCTTGCTTTTCGCAACAACAACGCATATATCTTGTAACTGAGAAACGAAGGTCTTGCATTTAATGTCTTGCTCTTCATGCACATAACTTAGAATTTTTGGGTGCATTGACCTTTTAGTGCTTAATAAGACCTTCAAGTTTATGTTGGAGAAATAAAATTGCCTGTAAGAAGTTGTCTTTGGGTAAATAACAAAATAAATAAATAAAAATATATATATATATATTACACACGCACACACACATACACACCTGTTTTTAAATGACTAAAAGTTTGCATATTTTTTGTGGCGTAGCAGTCAAAACATTAGTGGTTAGAATTTTAACTGATGAACAGTAAGATAAACCTCTCGCCATGCTGTGTTAACTGCTTATGGAAATTTAAAAAAAAAAAAATATTGATTTTAATGTTGGAAATTTTAATTAAAAAACTTTTTTTTAATCCAAAACCACATTTAAAGAACAAAAACAATAATCTATACCCATCATAATTCGATATAGTAGTAGTAAATTGATAATATTAACATCCATATAATTACAATTTTCGCCGCTGTTATCGTTTTTATAGACCTTTTAACCATGCCAACAAATGGTAGCATTTGTTGGCATGGAAACTGTACTTGCTCGTTTAGTACTGTCAGGTTATTGGTTTGTATCGTTTGCGTTACTATTAATGATGATGATAATGCATTTCTAATTATCTTCGTCACTATAAAGAGTTTTGTTCGTTCATCTCTCGCTGAAATGAATGAGCCGGAAGCAATTTCTTCCAGCTTGGTTTCCCTGTTAAGAAAACAACGGGCGGAAAATTATTCTTTAATTGCAGTCACATAATGAAGATGACAAACTTCTCAGGGATTCGAGGGTTTTAGGTGTTTCGTTCTGGGATCCTGCGCTACTCGTTAGGTGGTATTGTAATACGTTTTGTATATAAACAGTATACACACACACCGTGAATATGAATCACTGTTCATTTCATAATGCGTAGCTTTGTTGCTTCCACTGGTAATGGACCATATATGGGAACCTCGTTATTACGTTGATCGTCTGTGCGTTTGGTACTGATGCTGCACGTACCCTGAATGAGTGTATGGACAGAACGGTGGTTTGAGTAAGCAGTGAAGCCTTTCTTCCCATTTAAAATTAAACTATTGACACGTCTCTCTCGAACGTGTGAATGAAGGTATATAATAAAAGAAATGTAATGTATAATACAGTAATTTGATTAAAAAGCCTTTTAAATTGTATTTTCCACAGAATAATGGCGATAACCATTGAAAATTAACTAAAACTACCTCATTTTATTTTTAAAGTGGGGTAAAATTTCGATTTTAGGAGTCGAACTTTTTTTTTTTTCTTTTTTAACAAAAGAAACCCATTATTAACCTATTTTAACGTTGGTTGAGAGAGATTGTCTTGCGTATTTTTGTTATTTTAGCTGTATGGATTTAGCTTTTCACAAAGCCGTTTGATAAAAAGGCGTATACGCTATAGGGCATGGTTTAAATTAACCATTTAATCAGTTAATCATTGTTTCGAATTTAATCATTAATTAATAAAAAAAAAAAAAAATAGTAAATGATGAGAAGTGATTAATTTTCCCTCATAATTTCACCATCATTTTTACCTTAAATTTTGTAATGTATCATTTGAATTTGGCACCTTTTTGCATGTATAAACTGTCTAATCCGCCCATGCCTGATTTCTTGAACTAAAGCAAACTAAATGTTTGAGCAAAATGTTTTCTTCAGTCTTATCTCGCGCAACAGAAACAATAAAGCTCTTTCTTACTCTTTTCAGAAATATTTAATTTTGAGTAATTTTTAATAAGTTAATCATTGATTAATTATAAAATTATCATTCATCACTTTTTCCTAAAAATGATTGATTAACCCTCCCCAAGTATACGCTGACCATTTAATAAAACGTTCAATTACTATAATCTTTCATGACAAATCTGAGTGTATAAAGCGTGCTATTAAACTTTTCTTGGTTCGATATTGCATTTCTCTTTGAATTTTATTTTTTAAATGGAATTTAAAAGTTTTTCAAGATGTACGTTTAAATCACTCGAGTTGCCAGGTCGATAAACCCCATATTGAAGGTGTTCTGTTCCTTTGGAATCGGATTCCATAAGAACCTAAATGTGTACACGCATTCGATATTTATTATTAGAGGCTCTACTTGAAATTTTATTAATTTTTGCCTTAATATTTTGTTTCAGGTGTCTCCGTAATGCAGACTTGCCCTCACTGCCACAATGTACTTGTTTCGCCCATGTGTTGCACCTATGCCCACGCCAACGCTCATCAGGTGCCCATGGTTTTCTCTCTCAATCCAGGGCATCTTCATCCGCTATCCACGATACAACCGCAAACACCCCACACGGCTTCGAGCCCCTTCATCAATGGTTGTGGGGGGAATGGGGGAGAGGAGGCGTCGGAAGCGGAGAAGATGGAGGGCAGAGAGCCCTCCCTTTCCTCCCTCCCTACTCCTCACGTCAGCGGGCATATGTTCCACTTCCCCAATATGAACAACGGCCTCGCACAACGTTTGAGTGCGTGCCAACTCACGTGCCACATCAACTGCCTAACCCACGGTACGTTGCTGTGCCCTCCCGCCATCTGTACAGATAGCTCCTTGCATAACGCGCACCGAAGGCACAGCAGTGGTTGGGGCGTCACCTCACCCATTGACCCACAAATCCCCACCACTGGGGCCGAAGAGACACGCCGGTTAGAAGTCTCTAAGCGCGCCCTTAAACAGAGTGGGTGGTACTGGGCGCGGCTGTCGTGGCAAGAAGCGGAAGTGTTGCTTCAGCCGACGGCCATAGGTACCTTCCTGATGAGGGACTCTGCCGATCCACACCACAGCTTCTCTCTCAGCGTCCAAACGGAGAAAGGACCCACGAGTGTTCGCATCCACTTCAACAACGGAAAATTCCGCCTCAAGTGCGAAGCTAGTATCAAGGCCTCTCTGCCAGAGTTCTCTGGCGTCATCAAACTCATTGAATACTACGTGAACTCCAATGAGAAGTACAATAACCACGTGTGGGTAGACGCCGCAGGGAAAGTTTATTCCCCCATCAGAATAACTCGTCCCCTTCTTAAGTCCGTTCCCTCGCTGAAACACCTGAGCAGAAGGGCCACAAATTATTCTTACTCGCGTCACGTAACCGCTGAGCGTCTACCGCCCTCACTACTAAAGTACGTCGATGAGTACCCCTACTGGTGCTAGCAGCCCCGCGGCACTCCACATTCCGTCTTCTGGTGCTACTGTAGGCGCTTCGTTCGCGCTTAAAGGAAATTACTGTGAAAAGTTCTCATTGATTTTAAATTTCTTCAAAAATTAGTCCAAAACCAATTCGGTAAATTCTACAAAGTTCGGAATGAAGTTTTGGACATTTAGATTGGCTTTAAAATATTTTTATTTATTTATTTTAATACTAATTTATTTATTTAACTGTCGACAGTTACTGATTCCTAATTCGAATTTTATAAAAATTGAACCAAACTTCAAATCCAAAAGTTTGATCTGAAATTCTGGAAAAATAAGTTTTAAAATTTGAAAATGAATTCGAAGCAATTTTTCAGATTTCTAATTTCGACTTGGAAAGAGAAAAAAAAAAAAAAAAAAAACGCTGATAAAAAGTTAAGTTGAAAAGTGCCAAGGGATAAAAATCACAAACCCGCTTTGTGTAGCTATATATATAATAAATACTTCACAAACTTCAAATACAAAAATAGTTATGTAATTTACTGTAAAAATTAGGGTCATCAATATATATATATATATAATATATAGTTAATTAATAGAAAAGCGAGTTCTTAATTTTAATTGAACTTATGAATGCTTTTAGTTAAAATTTGAATAAAAGACTGATAAAAACCCTCCATTAGAATTTAAATATCATACATTTAACTTTAAATTTAGTTAGAACTTAATTATTAACAAAACGAAAAGAATGTGTGCCTTCAATTTTGAATCTTATGTAGGGTAGGTAGGCCTACGTGTGGTACTTTTGGCGATCATTTTAAAAGTGGTACACATGTTTTATATAATATGGAATTTAAGTAAATTGCTTATTTTATGTCTTTTCTGTAGATTGGTCTTGTCATATAGGTAATACAGTCTATCATCTCTAGTTTATAAACTCTCTACTCTCGTAAAGTTTCAAAATTTGAACTTGTATAAGTTGATCTACTACTTTGGACTAGTTTTGGCTTCATACTTAATTTGTAAAGCAGTCATTTATACTAGTGGTCTAACTCGTTCTCTCGTTATTTGTACTTTTTTTTTTTTTTTTTTTTAGAAAATACTAGTTTGGTACCGGTACTAGTTACCTAACCTATTTTAGTCTTTGTTAGATCAATATTCTATTTTAATTTACTCATTATGTAGCTTAATGTAAGAATTTTATTTAAGAATTCTGTATAGTTTTTCTAAGCATTTCGCATTGGAAAATGAGGCATTGAATGGCCTGAAAATGATGTAAAGGCAGGCTTTTTTTTTTTTTTTTGAGGCATTCATAGGAAGAAGCGACTAAGTGACAAAAGTAAAAAATGCCATTCAATATGTTACAAAGTTATGGCACTTTCAAATTAGTTCAACTTTTGAAGATATTTCGTCAAAATATCTTCAAAAGTTATGGCAACTTTCAAATTGGTACAACTTTATAGCATGTTAAATGCTTTTTTTACGTTTGTCGTTTAGCCACTTCTTCCTAGGAGAGCCTCATTTGTTATCGTTTGAATACGTTCTTTTTATTTGCACACTCGTTAAAGAGCGTGTAGAAAAGTTCATTTAGTAAGAATAGATATATCGATCTTCGGTCGCGTTCTCTTCGAAATTTTGTGACGGGTTGAAACAGCAGGAAATACTTTTTTTTTTTTTTATTGTAAGGTGGACATCGTTAAAGGAAACTTGAATAATTGGTGAAAAGTTTGCATTGAATAAGATTTTTTTTATTTAATTGGTTGATATTGCATTGGTTATTATGTCGCTATCCCCATCCAGAATAAAGTTCCTTCGACAGGAGCGAGCGAGCGAGCGAGTGAGATTATGATCACGAATCCTTTTTGGCAGTAGTGTTTTCCAGTGCTAGAAAAGTCTCGTCCCGTTCTTTAGCTCCTCTCGTCAGATAATTGATGCAACTTTAGGAGATTCGAGATTGTGTAGTAATATCGGGTCTCCATTTGCCTCTTTTTATTTACTGTCCCTAAACTGTTGCGTAAACGATCGTAGTGGTTCGATATATTTTTTTTTTTAAATTAACCAGGTACACTTCCTATTTATTTATTTGACTCGCTGCTCAGTTTAAAAAAAGAAGAAAAAAAAAAGGGGGGCCTCTTTCATTGATGTAGCCCCAACCTCATTTGGATTGGAGGGAAACCAATTTCGAATGATAGACGAAGCAAATAAACACGTACTTTGCATTGATGGAGGAAGCGGAGGCTTTTTTTTTTTTAAATCCTTTTATCAAGTTCCGTAACTCGTTCCATTAGTCGTGACGTCTTGGACGTATTTACGGCAGCTAAATTAATTTTGTAATAGTCAATTTATTTAAATGAGGGGCAGAGTAGAAAGCAAACTTTCATTCTTGATTTCCACATCTTGTATAAAGGAGGAGGGTGGGAGAGGGAACACTCGAGTCTTATTTTGATCAGTGTTTAATATTGTCACAAAATAATCCAGTTTTCCAGGATGTAAATGAATTAACTGTAAACTATGTTCCTCGCGCCTTATTTAAGAACTCAGAAATTTACGACTTTCAGTTATGGAGGGAAATTTTCAGTATTATAAAGCAAAGGCGAGCAAATTTCTCTCATTTCGAATAAGTTTTAAGTACAATAATCGCTCTTGAATACGATTGGTGGCGTAATCGTTAAGACCACTGATTCTGAACCCACGCGATGTGGGTTAGTCTCATTAGCTCAGTTTCCCGCTTTATGGTTTTTCCCTTTCCAGCTATCATTTCCTCGAAATTCGATAAAGATAGACGTACCAAGTCGTCGAAAGATACCAGTGAAACTGTTTATAACCAAGGTCTAACCCAGCTTCATGAGTGAAATGTATTATTATTTCTGAAAATTCGGTCAGGTGACGTTAAATAACATTTGTTTAAAACTCCTAAAGTAAAATGCTTTCGGCAAGCTAATTGTTTTCGGCTTTAATGTTAAAAAGCATTTTTTTACATACGGTGTCAAATTTTGTTAGTTTTTATATAAATTCTATTTTGACTTTCTTATGAAAAAGGGGTCTTAAAAAGTTGTTCCGAGATGCATGTTTTATATTTTTATATTCTCGTTTTAATCATTTTCGTTAGGTATATTAGGGTGCATTTATTCCAAAAGTCGGGCTTGAAAAAGTTGTAGGACTCGGTGGTTGGTAAACCCACTTGATTCAAAATTATATAGGCAAGGGTTTTTTTTTTTTCTTTAATCAGGCTTGTATGTCTACTTTAAACTAGTTCATTGAAAGTTTTAATGTATGGAATAGTAGTCCTAGTGATTTAACTCGGTGAACCAAGATTTAGAACTTATAGTTTGCTCACTACATTTAAAAAGGAGTGTAACAATCCTTTTTAGATGAGACCTAGTCTCATCTTGACATGAAAGGTTAAGGATTGAAAAAATGGTACTAACTCGCAGAAATGTAATTATCAAAATTTAATGAATAAGCTTTGTGCATAATTTGCTTACGTTTCAAGGATTAAATTTTTAAATTCTCAATTTTACCAAAATCCTCTCTATTCCTCTATACAACCTTCAATTCTATGTTGAATTGCAATTGGTCTGAAACAAGTTTCACATTTCCTTATCTGTAATTAAGTTTTGATAAATTAAATTGCCTAAGGCAGTAATTAGTTTTGTGTACGTGGAACACAGGGTGTGTATAGGGAAAGATTTTTATGCTATTGCCAGATAAAATTATATATGTATTTATTTACATCACGGAATGTAAATGTATTTTCTATTCAGATATTTTTTTAATGATGTCATAAGCTGCTTAATTGTTCCGATACTTCATTTACAATTGTATATAAACTATTATTATAATAGTGAATACTTAATGACCCATTTAATTTTAGTTCTATTCTTAGGTAAAGAATTTTTTTTATCGATCGACGTTAAAATACTGTAATAATAATAGTTAAATTTCACTTAGCTTAAGTCTGTCACAAGAAGAAGTCACAGGAAAAGCAAACTGGTACCGCAAGATACTTATCCTTTAAGGACGTATCTGGAACTCGTTCCTCATTTTTTAATATTCCCTCTTTCGGTTCTCAGACACGACTTCCATGATTGATTGAAGTCAGAATTTTCAGTCTTCTTCAGGTTGCATATAAATACATTTTCGTCATTTCTATTTATTTCTCAGGATTTTTTTAATAATTTGTTCATAAGACCAAATTCAGTAAATTAATGTACAGACTTCACTTATTAAATGAGCTATTTATTTTTTGTACGTGGTGGTGTTTTGTTTTACCTTAAGGTTGAAATACGTTACTCAAACCCATTTAATTTCATACTAAGGGTAGTAGTATATTAATTTAATATGCTGGCCTCGAATAAGTGACACTAAGCGTGAAAAGACAAATATATGGAGCATTGAAACTTGTCAAACTTAATGCATAACTTTAGTAGGTCTCAAATAAAGCAATCATTATCGAAAATTTTAATTAAATATGAAAATTTAAAGCACCATAAACACATACATTTACCTATATATAATAATAATATCAAAGGACTAATGTTTCGTATTAAAAAAATACTTAATTTAATAAATCTGATACTACATAGCTATAATTCTAAGCCTCCGTGTTAGTTGCCTGTTCAAAGATATGCAAACTACATACATATCTATTCAAGGGACTAAGCTACAATCTTGAATTCGATTCCTTTTTTCTGCAAACGGTCGATCAAACTAGTCTTGAGAAACGCAGAGCCAGGTGTGTATACGCCACCCCTAGGAAGGAAAAAACGCTATGAGGAATGCAAGGGGAAAAATCTTTTAAATCTAGTATTTTCAGTACACCAACCTCGCGTGTATAGAATATTCTAAAGTAACATCATCTTTCCGAAAAGTATTTTGAAAGGACTACAAATGCTACCCCCTTAAGCAGGCGCTTATTATACACCACCGAGTTGTGGCAAAAGGCCTCGTGCATCATAAAAGGGAGTTTTATTTCAAGGTGTATTAACGGAGAACATTCTAAAATTACATTTCAATAAAAATTAGATCCCAATTCATACTAGGAGTTAGAAACGGAAACTAGCGCGGACAGTTTGGTAAATACCATTGACGAAATGCTTCTAAAAAACACTCCAAAGAAATGCTCCCTACCATAAATCATTTTCGAAACTAGCTCAAGTTTGATAAAATGCATGTTAACTATTTCAGCAATCTCTCTTTCATTTCGGCATTAATCATTAACAACTACAAATTTGTATAGTTAAGAGACAGGAGTTATTGAAAAAGGAAGAATCTAAGCTTAGGCCTAGTTTAACTTGGCTTGTAGCAGCCTGGAAAATTTATCTAACCAGACCAGCCCAAAGCTGTGAAAAATAAGGTTTCTATACAATTTAGTCACATTATACCCTAATTATCAAAAACTATAGTACACGAAATATTTAAACCGATCTATTAGATCCAACGGGCAATATTTTCATAGTAGGCCTAGTTTCTATACCTAGGTATAAGTTGTATTTTTACAACAGAAGTTTATTTTGCTAAAGAAATAGGCCTATCACTTCAGCCTATTTAACTACTTGTTATTAACTAAGAATAATTTTGCCTACTTTAAAAATGAAGCTGGAGCTCTTAAATTTTTCTTTTTAAATTCGCAAGAAATTAGTACAGTACTACCAAAATTAAAATGAAATGGCTGCTGCACTCTCAAATTTAAGTTGCTTAAAAAATTTTCAGTTCATCTTAAAATTGCACTACAGAGAATGTATAACAAGTTTCTTAAATTTGGCAAAATGTAGGTGGACACTAACACCAAAAGACTTGTTAGTATCCGTTTCCATTTGAGTTGGTTTTCATTTAAAGAAGCCTTGTATGAATTCGGTTGTAGTTGAGGTTTCATTGCTGCTTTAACCCCAGCGAGTCTCGCAGCGTATGCCAGACGGAGAAATCAAAGGCAAGAAAGGAGCCTCGTATCAATAAGGAAATACTGCACAGCATTCCAGTCGGAAGGATGGAGAGTCGGCAAATATATCAAGAGGGAAATAAATTCGTGACATCTATCAAAATTAAAAACATTCTGTAAGGATGTGGCGAACAGTTGAAAGAAGGCATTCTTCGCATATCTGTGGGGAAGAACCACGCAAAAGGTGCTCGTGAATCAATCGCGAGTGACCGATACGAAGACAGCAGAGAGCAACCTCCCAGCAACGATTTCGGTGATAAGATGAGGGCCAGACAGAAGTAGTAGTATTATTATTTGTCGAACTTTATTAGACGCTTCAACAGTCCAAAGGTTGTTCCAAGCATTAAAAGCTTGTGAATAACTATAGAGTTCGAAGAAAGGAATGGTGCGGATCTCTGAAGTTTCTGTTCGGAGGCCCTCTTAGCCGCGAGATTTGCTGATTCATTCCCCTCAACCCCAGATGTGCTGGGGACCAGCAGAAATGAACAGACTTATACCGAGAGAGAGAGAGAGAGAGAGAGAGAGGAGAGGAGAGGAGAGGAGAGGAGAGGAGAGGAGAGGAGAGGAGAGGAGAGGAGGAGTCAGCCACAAGTGGATCTTTAAAACAATCGGGTGGTTCAGGTCGAAGCCACGGATGGCGGGGAATGTGTGTGAAGAACGAAGACGTGACCCATATGCAGGCTAATTTTTTGTAACTCCAATAAAATGGCAGAGTTCAGTAGTATAACTACAAGCAAGAGGGGACATCGGAATCTCAAGCACTCCAGCCGGGAACACTACATCAAAACCCACTGCATCGCCGGACGGGATTCGTCCCTATAGAATGTCGTAATGCGGCCGAACCAACTGCTACCTCCAGGGGAACTACATCTACCTGGTGCAGTTGAAGTTGTGCTAAAAGCAACTCGCATACTATCTTCAAACCTTCAAGGCATCTCATTATCGGGCATCTCATTATCGGGCATCTCATTATCGGGAAGCTGGTAGGCCGGCGGACCCGATACAAAGTACGACGGAAAGATAGCGGGAACAACCCCGATTCCGCACAAAAGCTTAATACCAGAGAAGCACGAAAGGCATCGCTGCACACAGAGCAGCGTGATGTATTGGGTCTAACATCCGAAGCGAAATCGGAGGTAGAATAATGCACTGCAGCCCCCATACAATAGAACAATCAAAATAAGAGATTGATAGACTGAGAGAGGCGAAGGAGATTCCTCTGTCAGCCCCTCAATTAGTGCGCGACAACAATCTGAAGAAGTTCAACCGCCGAAAACACGAATTATACAAAAACTTTAGAGAGAGATCCACGTCAGTCGCTCAAAAATAAATCTTAAGTATTTATTTTGAGACGAATCGAACTGGGATATTTCTAAGTCGAAGAGTAAGATTAGAAACAAGGCCTCGTCGACGATTAAACATTATAGCCAGTCTCGTCTGCAGAAATCCGATATCCATGTTCTTCCGCCTACCGATAGGTGGTATTGATAGCCTTCTGTAAATGCCTCTAGGAAAATCGGTCGAGATAATGAAAAAAAAATGGCAATCATCGACGTACATGGTAGATAAAACACTAGATAAGAGACATTTTGAGTGTGTGTTGATCACAATCGCAAAGCATGTGCAGCTAGACACCCCTGTGAACACCAATTTGGGGAGTAGAATTAGTGCGCGCTGTCTGTAGCCACTCGGACTTGGAAGAAACGATCATGCAAGAAATTCTTAAGAAAATAAAGAATCGCACTTCGAAGTTCATAACGATAAAGGTCGGCAAGAACACCACAGCGCCACGTAGTATCGTATGCCTCCTCTCGGTAGTACGGACTGCCGTTTCAAGTTTCGATGATACCATGATTCTTTCGGAATCCCAACTGTGCTGGCACAATAAAGCGAATCTTCTCCAAAAATCAAGATAGCCGCGCATTGACCATCCTTTTCCAAGATCTTGCACAGTACGCAAGTAAGGGGATCAGTCCATAATTTGCGGTCATTATGATCTTTATTAGGATTCGGGAACAAAAGGACAATCGCCTGTCTCCAAAATATCGAGAAAAACTTTGTCAAAATAATATTGTACAAGTCTAACAAATACTTGCTGGTCGAAAGGGAAGAAGGATAGAGCATAATGTTATCAGGACAAAGAGCAGAGTCCGAGCATTGAGAGAGCCACTTGCGGCTCATCCATCGTTAAAAAAAAAAAAATCACGTTGGTCACATTCCCCAAATCCAGATCCAAACCACGCCCCTCAATCCTCAACTTAAGCTGTTGGAAATGGGAGGAACCTCTCGAACCATTTGTAATGCAAAATAATTGGTGAGCTAAAGTCGTAGTAACCTCTACGGAGGAGGCCATATGTTGTCCATTCACAGACAAAACCAGCATCCTTAAAGTAGTGGGAAGACCCCTAACCTTACGAACACGTTCCCACACTTTTCTCAGGGGCGTTTGGAATCGTTAAAGAGGAGAGACAAGTTTACCATAATTTCCTTTTTGCATTTCGTACAACCCAGCGTGCCAACGCTCGGGCTCGTTGATAGGTCTCCTTATCATCGGACTCATTCACCCCTTGATAACTCCGAAAAGACTTTTTTTTTCGTTCATCCACTAAGGGGCACTATCTTCGACAGGGAAATATTTGTGTGAGAGAATAAACTAGAAGCCGCTTCTAAAACTGCAGAATGAAAATATTTCAGAGCCTCATCGACACTCGCAAACGAGAGAGATCTGGTAACATTAGTCAAGGACGTAGAAAGGTTCCACTCCAATTCCAGCTAGGGGGTCGCTGGACGGAAGGACACTAGAAATTCTAAAAGAATTGGGAAATGATCATTATGATAGAGGTCACCAAGGATTGACCAGGAAAAATGGGCAGAGAGAAAGATCAAGTACAAAAGTTTCTGCAAATTTCGGGAAATGCGTACAGGATCCTTAGCTAAGCAAAGTTACTAAACATAAAAAACACTTGATATTAGCAAGAATTTCGCACTAAGTATGGTACAAAGAACATGTCGAAGACAGACAATGAAGTTACCATACCGTAAGTACAATTACAAGTTAAAATTATAACTAAACCCTCATTAATTTATATAATAATGCAAAGTGTCTGACCGCAATCATGTATTTGACAATTAAAGCTATCTTGGACAATTGTCTTCCATTAATTATATAGTTTCAAAATTGCACGTCTTTATATGCAAAAATTAAGATTTCGAAAAGTTAAAATCATGCCTGGCCTGAAATTGTACGCGATTATGATGGTTTGTACTAGGGGTGCACCGGATATGATATCCGGCAACTGGCAGGATATGTCGGATATAGGCCAAGACATTAGAAAATTAACACCTGCATGAAAATCTGCCATAATATGATAACACATTACAAACAATATTTTATATACAAAAAATGGAAAGCCCTCCAGGGCCCACCCCTAAACCAGTCCAGCAACACTTTTTATATTAAATCAACACAATACTGATGACAATAATAAATAAAACTTCTGTCCATCCTTAACGATTACAGTTCTATTAATATAATCAGAGCTTTTTATAAAAACGTCTAGGCGTTAAATTTTTTAAAAAGAGTAAAATGCTAGACCCCTGCACTTGCTTTCCATTCTTTTTTCTCCTTTTTTTCCAAAACAATACAAAACATTACGAGCTTGACAAATGTAAAACAATACATTGAATACAATATAAAATGCCTGGAATGAAATCAATGAATGGAGGGCAGTATTGTGTAGGTCAGATGACGCCATTCTGCCTGGAGGTCTTCAGAATAAAAAACAATTATTTAAACTTTTTTCCATTGTGGTGCAGAAACAAGAGCATTTCTCCTCTTTTAGGCAATATTCGGGATCGCCTTGCTTCATAGATGTTTCCATATTCAGAAAAAACACACTGAAAATACAGAGGATGTGGGTGTGCAGAGAAGCTTTGAAACAATAGTTAAGGAGAGGAAATCGGTCCTCCTGCTTCCAAATTTGAACTGGACAGAGTTTCCTATCTACAAGAGGTTCAGATGCATATCGGTCTAACTCCCCTGCAATCAGTAGAACAGGAGCAGTCTTTTTTTCAACCTTTCTTCTCTCGTAACTTACTTCCCCAGATTACTCTCCTTTTGTGATCCACATAAAACACGCTTCAAG
This sequence comes from Bathynomus jamesi, assembly GCA_023014485.1. Lineage (NCBI taxonomy): Eukaryota > Metazoa > Arthropoda > Malacostraca > Isopoda > Cirolanidae > Bathynomus > Bathynomus jamesi. The sequence continues at coordinate 1,123,859 of JAJOZX010000177.1, read as the reverse complement.
AACGTCCTCTTCGTCTTTCCTCTTTCGCATAGAACTGGAATTTGAGCTTCTTTCGCTTCCACTTTCATTAGAATCATTACCACCGTCCTTTTCAATACCTATGACTACTTCAATCAGCCAGGATTTAGCCTGCTCTTTTTGATCTTGTTGATCGAAAGATAACTTATACCGCGGATCTATTGCAGTCGCAGTCACATAAGCCCTGTTTTTCATTATGTTCAAAGACTAACCATCATTACTCTCCGACAAGAAACGCGCTCGAAGAGAAGTCAGGAGTTCTCTCTGTCGTTTGAACACCTTGGTCATCATGGCCAATCTTCGAAAGAAATCTTTGTAAAATACAAATGCTTGGGATTACGGAAGACAAAGTTGATTTTTCCGAACTTATTTCCTGAGTTAGTTGGAAGAATGGTTTTAATATTTTAAGGAGATTTCGTATCAGTGTCCACTCGAAGAATGTGATGGTAGATAATTCACTACGATCAGCCAAATACAGTTGCAGTGGAATTTTTAATTTATATAATCTTTCTAGCATCAAATATGCACTGTTCCAACGTGTTGGGACATCTTGAACCAATAGGAAAGGCTCAAGATTTTGAAATTGTTACAGGCCAAAGGAGAATGATTAAAGCGAGTTGCAAGGCGGCGACTTTTTGCAAGGATATCAATTACACTCCTCTGAACCATAACTGAGTCACTAATAACCAGTTGGAGTAAATGAATGCTGCAGTGTATTGAAGGTATTTCAGCCAGGTCACTACCAAGAGCCATATTACTAGCTCCATCCCTCGCCAATAAATTCCCTTATTTGCATCAAGACCCCAACTATCCCACATAGAGCGAAACTTTTCAGATATATTCTTGCCAGTATGCGACCCTGAGAAATGAGAGGCATGTAGCACAGCATCATATCTTTCAAAATCTTTACCTATCCAGTGACCCAATAATGATATAAAACTTTCTTGAGAGGTTGTGCGCATGTCCATATATCTGAAGAAAAGCTGACATGCTTTACTTCTTCCAGCTTTTGAGCAATTTTGGACTTTAACTCATTATAAAGACGAGGAATTATAGTATCAGAGAAGTACCTTCTGCTCGGTAAGAGATATCTGGGTTGGAGGTTAGCCATTAGATCAATAAAACCATCATCTTCAACTAAAGTAAATGGCTGGTTGTCCAAAGCCATCATCATGCCAACTGAGTGATTAATCTTCAAATGATTATGAAGAGGTGTTGTGCTAAAAGACTTTTGGCCACCTTTCTCCGTCCCACGTTTGATAATCTTTTGCAAATATTACACTTTGCAGTGATATCGCTACGATCATTTATTGTATACAATGACCACACAAAACTTGTCATGATTAATAATTAATTGTTTAATACAACACAAGAACCTGAAAGAGAACAAAACAATTAAACATCTGAATATCCGGTGCACCTCTAGTTTGTACGGGAACCAGGTTCCTGAATAATCGGGCACCCTGACCCAGGAGTAAAATAGGAGCCAGTTGGGAAAGGAGAATGGTCAGGTTATCTACGTATGCGCGAATCCTGGAAGAGAATTAACAGAGCAGATCGTATATTGTTTATATGACAAAACTATACGAACGGAGCAGGCCTCAGGAGGAGTGTAACGTAATACGAGAGGAATTTCCGTACGGACAAGAAGCGCGGTACCTCGTCCGCCAATCGCGGTAGGGGAAGGGAGCGACGTGTAAGCTACAAAATGGAGGAAAGGGGTGAAGGGGCGAGAACCCAATAGGGTCTCTTGCAGACAAACAATACTAGGGTGGAGCTCGGAAAGGAGGGTATGAAGCATCTCCCTATTATTAGAAGATATACTGCGACAATTCCATTGGAGTTTCACGTTCGGCATCAGGAGCGTCTAGGACGACGACGTCGAGCTCTCACTGAGGAAATAGACGTTCCACTATTTTCAGAATCAGGAACACTTAGATAATGAAAACAAGACGATCGAAGGATTAAAGGGGGAAAGGCAAATGAGATGGAGTGCGGCCACGAAATCCATTAAGTGTGTTCCCGAGACAACGGGACATGGATATCGTGAGGGCAGGAGTCCGTGTTGCGGAGAGTATCGGGGCGCCGTGGATTAGCGGTGAAGGTAGAGGAGGGAACGGGAATATTAGATGGTATCGGTGATTTATTACGAAGCCAAGGAATTCTACTGGTAAGGAAGACGAGAGAGCGAGAGGTGGGGAGGATGTAACCGAGTCCAGGTGGAAGGTTTTGACTCATTTAGAAGAAGAATCGGTTAATGAAAAGGATTACTTCCTTTACCGAAGGCGGGGTCCGGTGGACCACACCAGTTTCCGTGTGGGAAGTAGTAGGAGCGGAAGTCGTAGCAGAGGTTTGGGTCAATGGGTCCGCACCAAGCCCGAAGTGGGCCATCTTCAACATGTCCCCAAAAGTAGCAGATTTCTCTGGGCGAGATGCCCCAACCAAAATGGGAGCCTCTCTGCAGCTAATCTTTTGATGAACAGACAAAACCAGAACTTCTTTTTCAGCAAGGTAACTGGGATAGGTTCTAGAGGAAGAAGGGTGAGGGCCGGAGCAATTAACGCATTTCGGAAGCGCATCACAAAGGAATTCCTCATGTCCGGAAGTATCATGCTTCTGCACGATGACACCTGGCCTTTACATGGCCGAGCTTCTGACAGTTAAAACAGTGCCTGGCAGAGGAACGCGTCTTTGTACCGTATAGAGCTAAACATGCCACTTTAATTGAAATCCGAAATCTATTGGAGGTAAAAATGAGGAGATGGGGAAAGGACATCCTCATACCTGCCTGGTCTGAATCATGTAGACATCCACAACACCAAGAGGAGCGCCACTCTAAGCATGTCCAATTCTTTTAAATTCTCTGGCGTAAATCGTGCCTTTGGAAAAGTACCAACGGCATCCCAAGAGACTGTATACAAGTAATAGCAAAGGCTTGTTGGGGTTCCAAGTCTCACCCCAAAGGGAATCATCACGTAAAAGCTTAATCGACTTCGGTTCTCCACGAAGAGATCGGATGCACGGAGAACAAACATCCGAAAAAGATTTCTCGGATGATGGATGAAGAATTCAGTAGGGATGGTGTGGGGGAGCAGAGACAGGAGGAAGATTGGAACGAAATGTCACTGGGGAGCAAGATTTTCGGGCAACTAGCGGGACAGCAGCAATAACAAGGTCGGTGAGAAGAGTCTGTATTCATAGTCAATAAGCGCCGGGTCGGTAATCAAAGTATCAGTGTGAGGGATTGCACGATAACGACCTAAACTACCTCCCTCCGGGGATTGGGCACTGCCGGTTCCTGGCCTTCCGAAAGCCAGGGGTAGAAAATCATGTGAAGAATTCATTCATGAAACTAAGGCGCGGAAACCATTTAGTCCAGCCCCTCACCAGCAGCCAACCCAGCATGGGTGACCTTACCAGGGTTAAAAAAAAAACCCAACTGACAGCCTGCGAGGTCAAAGAGGCACGTAAACCACCCCACCACAAGGCGGCTCCCCACAATGTGTAAATTGGTTATAATTTATTTCGTAAGGAAACTTTAAAAAATACGCCTACGAATAACTTACTTCAGAGGAAGTTTGTCTTTCTCTTGATTTACAGTAAGAGCACACTGCGTGAGGATGACTGCTGTCCCAATATAAGCAGGGTCCGGACCAGTAACCTAGAAGTTTAAATATAAAATTAAACACTGCACATGTAATTGGGCGGGTAATTTCATGGTGATATCCTACTTTCAATGACAAGCAAGTACAGAAAAGAGCTTGACACTTTTTTCCAATAATTATTCTTGCCAAAATTTTCCCAGTGAGCAAACACCTAACAGAACATCCATAATTCAATACTAATCTACACATTCATCATTACAGGAACTAAAGTTACGGTATCTGATCCATGTTGCCTTTCATGAAAGTCAAACCAATCAACACTTCGAATCAGGTTTAAATGCAACACTATCAACGTTGCCATTTTGATCTGGTTGTGTCGTGATCAGCGTCATTTAAGTAAACACTTAAAAACATCGATAAAATTAGTCAAGACAAACGCAACTCAACACATTACAAATTCATTTCACCGATACTTAAAACTGGCATAAATTAACATCAGCTGTTGCTGACAGAGTCCAAGACCCCATTAGCCATATTATACATTTAATACATATTCATGCTTAAATTGGGCTTACTAACAACAGATAATTCTAGAAGTGAGCCTTCCCGACTACGTTTTTTGCCTTTGGGATAGAAGAATGTGCGAGATATCTCTATGCGTACAAAGTGGTGTTTTGGCTCAAACTCACTATCTCACTGTGCCATTCATATACATTTAGTGTACTAAAATGTATTTACTATAAGAATATATGAATGGTAGTAACTAACTACATAAATTTCAGTTAAAACTGAGTAAATAATTCAGCCCATTTCAACTCTTAAGCAAACAAAATTAGGAAACATCAAAGTACAACTTTCAATTTTTGAAATGAGAGACTTTTATAGTTTCTGACTGACTAACTTGGGCAATTTTCTTGACGTTCGGCGGTTCGGGATGTTGTTCTTCAGGGTTCTCCAAAATGTTGTCCCAACCTTGGGCAACGAAAGTGATTAAAAATTTGAGGTGTTTCAGATCTTCTCTCTTTGCACCATCGCGAGAAAACGCTCCGAAACTGAACAGAGAAGGGAACTGGAAGAGAAAATTATGGACTTTAATTGTAGTTAACTCGTAATACTAAGAAATAGAATACTTCCTCGGTATGCATTCTTAAACTGGTAATAAAAACCTTACTGGCCTTCATTATATAGTTCCATTAAATGTTTTCTTCAGTTTTCATAATAATTAACTTAGAAAAATCACTTTCGCTTTTCAACCCATTTACGAGAGTAGACTATTCAGTATGGTATTGGTTACTGTACTTTGCATAACTTAAGTCTTAAGAAGTTAAGTTAAGTACAGTATCTACTATATTTCATAAAAAACCACTCTAATCCAAATTAAACTGGTTAGTTTTCTTCGAGGCTAGAGATACTTTCTACAGTACTAATAAACAAAGCTCAACAATAGCTCCAGTCTCTGAATAAAATTTGTAAAAGCCTCTCTATTAATTGTTCAAAAATTTTCAGTTTCTAGTTTGGAAGTCAAAAAATTTTTCAAAATGAAATGCGATAAAACACTTCTTAAGACTTCAATTATTGGTAATTATGAAATTCGTTCAAATGTCATTATCATCAACTTTTATATACCATACAGTCAAACTACACAGCGAGTACTCACCCTCAAATTACCTCCTGTAACTCGAGTACATTTTCACACGAATACTAAGAATATAAATAAATGCAGCTCTATTTTTCAGAACAAAATTTACAGTTTAAACAAGAGTAAAAGTAAACTTGCTGTTTATGAGAAGTAGCCTCGATTATGGTTCGACAGGGCTTTATATTATATAAATCCTCTTATAACACGTTTTCCGCTTTCGACACTTAAAACCTCCCCTCCTTCACTTAAGTGAAGATTCCCCCTCCCCTTCAATAAACACAAACTCCACATATTTTAATGAAGGAAAATTACTAACAAACAAAAATCCAATTAAAACTGTTCAATTAACTTCTCTAATGTAAATAAAAGGCAAAAAAACGTGAAAAAAGGGGTCAACACGAGTTTCAGGCAACTCTTACCTTCAAAAACAGATTTCTAGTGAATGAAAACGGAGCCATCATTGAGAATACAAGTCCAAACATGATTGATCCAATGGCCGTCCAAATCGATTTCATTCCGAAGAATACATTAAATTCAATTGGTCTCTTATTGGCCAGCTTGTAATTCAAATTCTGAGTCCTCGTAACGACGGATCGGTCAGAAGCCAAGTTTGGTAGACACCAACGTTTTGCTTCTTCGGACCACCAGAGTGTTCCTCTGGAATATAAATTTCATTGATTTAACGCCTTAAAACTTTAATTTTCCTTTTTGTAAGTTTGCTGTAATTGAAAAGACGACAACAATTACTTGGGTTTGCTTCGATGAGAGGATTTGGGTGGTTTATCCTTAAAAAGTTCCCTCCTAGTTTTGCCTAATTCCTTACGAGTGGAATAACCATGGAGAGCGCACTCCAAAGTTGTCACATTGATGGCTGCACTTCCCTGTAACATTATCATTAATTGATTACTTAATTCTAAAAAAACGCTGAAGGAGAGATCAATCGAGTTGAAACATTAATTTGTTAAATTTAAAAAGCAAACTATTTGTAAAAAACATTTAACACAGCTAGGTCACGTCTCGTATAACCATTACCCTGTTTCCCTTATAAACTATAAAATGCGTCGTCAAATGTAATAATGCCATCCAGATTAAAATAGATAATTTAGTTCGTTTTCTTTTAATCTATAATACAGGGTGTACATAAAGTCAGGATCTATTTTTGTGAAGCACTTTGAAATTATATGGAATTCAATCATAAAATGATAAAGTGGTAACATTTATTAAATAATTAAGAGTAGGATTCGACGTGACGCCCATCAGTATCCCTGCACAGCTCAAATCATTCCGCAGCATTTCTAAACACATTCTGGAGCATTTGCGGGGTTATGTTATCTGCAGCAGTTCGTATACGTAAGTTTTCAAGACTCGTAATCTTCGTCTGATAGACGTGCGATTTGATAAAGCCCCATGCAAAGAAATCTAAAGGGGTTAAATCTGGTGATCTCGCTGGCCAAGGTCTGTTGCTTCCGCGTCCGATCCAGCGATTTCGAAAACGTCCATTTAGATAATCCTGAACAATTTTGGCATAGTGACAAGAAGCACCATCATGTTGATAGACGACGGGGATAGGATTGTTAGTACCGTCGTCTATCAACATGATGGTGCTCCTTATCACTATGCCAAAATTGTTCAGGATTATCTAAATGGACGTTTTCCAAATCGCTGGATCGGACGCGGAAGCAACAGACCTTGGCCAGCGAGATCACCAGATTTAACCCCTTTAGATTTCTTTGCATGGGGCTTTATCAAATCGCACGTCTATCAGACGAAGATTACGAGTCTTGAAAACTTACGTATACGAACTGCTGCAGATAACATAACCCAGCAAATGCTCCAGAATGTGTTTAGAAGTGCTGCGGAACGATTTGAGCTGTGCAGGGATACTGATGGGCGTCACGTCGAATCCTACTCTTAATTATTTAATAAATGTTACCACTATCATTTTATGATTGAATTCCATATAATTTCCAAGTGCTTCACAAAAATAGATCCTGACTTTATGTACACCTTGTATAATGGAGCCGATTCTGTCTATCTGCGGAAAAAGTCGCAGTAAATAATTTCATACGGAAGATTTCGAAAAGAAATTAAGGTAGCAAAAGCTTAATATTTACTAAAGTTCACGAGAAACTTCTATTTTAAATGCAGCTTCACAAATCTTGACACAATGGGTTCCGATGTGAAGCTTAAGATTTCTATGGCTGCGTTATTTTCTAAAGTTTTATTGACCAAATAATTTTTCTCAATTTCACAAACATGGATGGGATTTTCCAGAAGCATTCACAAACTATTTAAACTGGTGGCAATTATTAAAATGAGGTCTTTATGTTAGATGCAAGAGTTAATGTTAAAATGAGGTTTGTTAGAATAAGGAAATACAATTATTTGAAACTGGATTCCCCCCCCCCTCCCCCATTTCCTTTTTCCTCTTTGTATAAACAGTTGTCCAGAATTGGATGGGGCCACAGGCTCCCAATTACCAGCACCGCAGGTCTAGCTAAATGGGCCTGTGGGGCCCATCTTTATCTAGTAGTCTTAATTTTCGTCTAATTTAAATCGACTTTATTTACCGTGAAATGTCGGTTGAAATGGAAAACTTTCGGCTGCTGGGGTTATATGATAAACAACCATATTCACCTACAAGGCGATAACACACACTGCCCTGAGAGCTGTGCAGTTGTTAAGCGATCGCACTGGACTTGAAAAAAGCCTAATATATAGTCACTTCATGATTTATTTAACTATTCGGACAGTAGTTTTGAATACAAGACCTTTATAAACTTTCAAATTCATGAAATTTTTCGAATCTTCATCGGAGCAAAGACTACCACTTATATGTAAACCACATATGGAGTATTATGGTAATAAGGAACAGCCAGGTCATGATCTCATTCAATTAAGAGATTCGCTTAATTCAATGACGTATTTAAAAGTTTAAATTTACTCTAAAAAAAATCCTTAAGTAAATTAACAACTAGGAGCCAACTTCATGCATTAAAATACAAAAATCCACGGCAGACTACTTACTTTTGAATCGTCATGGTGACCTACAATCGCCTCCACAGAATTAACATCACCTTAAAAATAGAAAAAAAACATTAATAACTGCAGTGGTGATGAGAGTCAAACCTAGACTAATGTAACAAGTCCAATTTCTAACCAGTCACGCCACAGGAGCTCGTACGACATATGGAAAGGATTTCTTAATTTTATAGATTAAGGCTTACAGAAACTAATGTACATTTAGAAAAAAAAAAAGAAAAAAAAAAAGTTCACCTTTGATCTCAGGACCAAAAACACTTGTCAATTACAAACAATACATAGGAATCACTGCCTGGAATAGGGTACCACCTCAACCTCAGGTATCCAGTGTTACCTTTCATGACAAGATTCGGGTATAAGGGTATATCTTCAGTGGTATGTCAAGCGAGACCAACGTATCTATTTAACACCACACAAATTGCTTCCATTTTTGCTCTCGTTTTTCTCAGTAACTTGTGCCATATTTATATAAACTCGACATTTTATTAATTACATCTTTCACGTGGTCTACCTCTACTTCTCACACCTGCACAATCTCTATTATACACATTTTCCATAATTTGAGAAACTTTAAAATTAAATAAACATTCAAAATATATTCACATACCATTAAAATGGTTTTGGAGAAAGGCTATACCCATATCAGCAGGAACAGAATCGAAGCCACAAGATCCCACAATATGGACACCCTTCTCTTTTGCTTTTTCAGAGAGCATCAACTGAACTTCCTCCAAAAATTGTGGCTCTCCACTGATGTCGACGTAATCGGCCCCTCCTTCTATACACCCTTCAACCACTTTCACACCATGAAATCGATACTTAAAGGGAGAGAGTCATGCCATTAATATTCAGTAATTTAAGAAAATAAGTTCTTTGATATCAAACTAGCTTCTTAGAGTAATTTAAAAAATTATTTTACCAACTGTCAATCTTACCTTAGCAACCTTAGGTTTGCTTCTGCTCAATTGTTCATTCTGATGAAGGTCAAGCTTCTTGCCCTACCTTAGACCTATGGCTTAATGTGGAATCCAAACCATGAACCACTATGGATGGTCAGAAATTACAAAGTCCTCTGACAGACTATCTCACGACCTCCAAAATCAGCAGCCCAGCATCTTAACCATTAGGTTAGTAGTTACCCAGGGCCAGGGGATGGCATAGTATCGCGATACATTTTTTGTTATTTGTATCGTATTGAAAGATATGATAAAAATAAGTGTCAGTAACACGATACTTTATTATAGAACAAACCTTGTCAAGAATTATCTAATTATTTAGCAAATAATTAATCAGACATTCAACAATTACACATGTATCCTTTGATAAAAGAACTGTTCATAAAATACAACACTACACTGCCATCAAGTGCTCTGGTTGAGAAACTTCTTAGCATAGCTGGAAATCTCTCTCCTTCAAAGAGAAACAATGTGATTAATTGTTTGAGAAGTCACTGTTTGTAAAATTCAACAAAAATAGAAAGTAATTCACTTTTTTCATAATATGTCATATGATATATATGTATCGTATCGTGATACATATATTATTCATATATCTATTATCATAACGATATACATTTTTGCCAATGTATTGAGTATCGTATCGCGTTACTACTTTTGGCCCCGATACACCACCCTGCCCAGTGCCCAGGGCACCCACTTATCTACCAACCAACATTTTTGTATGGAATGATGAACAGCTGGGTGGGCTCAGCACTCTGTAGTCACCAATTCTAACTACACTACACTACTAAAGTGCATTAGTTTCATAATCTGATTTTTCTCCTTGTAGCGAGTTATTTCCTTTCAAATGCACACACTATTTTAGGGGGGTCAAATATGACCCTTTGAAGATGAGAGGAAAAAGGAACTTACCATTCAAGTTGAAAATGGATTATAATTTAATGGAAATCTGAAAACTTTTCTTTATTGTAAAATTAATGACTTTCCTTCCTTGCTATATATTAACTAAATTTAAAAACTACAACTGTACATCAATATACTTACTGGTCCTACACAATTTATGACAACTTTTGCTTCTCTGGCCATGGAAACTAAAGACTCATCATCATTTACATCAGCAATGATAATATTAACATCTGAAAAGTCTAGACCAGTATTTTCCTCAGCTTTTTTCAATACATCTTCAAGTTTTGCCTTATTTCGTCCAGCAATGGCATACTTCAAACCTTCATTTTCTTTAGATACTCGAGCAACCTGAAAAAAAAAAGATAACTTAAATTTTTAAAACTTTTAAAAGTTAAGGAATATGAGCTAAAACTATTTGTATTCGCTACATGTAAAAGATAATGTTATAAACTTACAACTCAATTCTACAGTTAACCATTTGAATTTCATTCCATAATGAATAATAAGATAATGTTGAGTAGCTTAGTATCCTTAATAACTGATTAACTACATGCCACCTACTAGTATGAATGTAAACAATCAAGGCAAAAATTCACAAAGTGAATGTCATTTTTTGGGATAGTGATAGGCCTACTAACTAATAATTAGCCTAATGTTTCACATGTTAATTTACTTGGGTTTACTTTAGAAGAATAGCTTTTAGTTTATGATCATGCAGTCATACAGTGTGTACTTCATTGCTATAGTTCACACAGACAAACTTTTATTTATATATACAGTAACCTCATTGCAGTTTCGTGCATCACTCTCTTCACACGAAGGTCAAGCTGGTGGCCCCACCTCTAGGCCTGGCTTGGTGGAGGAGCAAGTTCTTCTCTTGCACTCTCCACTACACATGAGCTGGGTGTACCTGGCTATCTGGTACCATCTTGAGCCAGGCATCTAGTCTTCTCTTGAAGACCAACTTTGACCCTTGTAACATTTCTGAGGTCCTTAGGAAACTGGTTAAAAAGTCTTGGCCCCCTGATAACCAAGCTATTTTCCTTCAGTGTTGAGAACACTACATATTCTGCCTTTCCTATTGTCCAGCATTGTTTGGATGGTAATTGGGTTTAGTTTGAGGTTTGGTACCAGTTTTTCGATCATTTTCCATATGTAGATTATGGTATACCTTTCTTCTTCTTTCCAGGGAGTACAGATTTAGTTTATGTAGTCTTTCCCAGTAGTTGAGTTCTTTGCAGCCATCAATCTTGGCTGTGAAATGTGCCTGCATTTCTTCGTTTATTAATTTCTTCCTTTTTATATGGGGATGTCAAAACTGAGCAGTATTGAAGTTTTGGTATGATCAGTGTTCTCAGCAGGGGAATCATTACTGTCTTGTCCCTCCTTTCGAACGTTCTTAGTACCTGTCCCGCGACTCTTTTTGCTTTGTTTATTGCTATCTGATTTTGTCTCTTGAATTTGGTATCATTGGTCATTATTACTGCCAAGTCAACTGCTTTTGCACTTCTCTGAATTTCCTGTCTATCTGGACTATTTAATTTTCTCATTTCTACCATATCTCAAGAGCTGAAATTTCTCAGTGTTAAAAGTCATATTGTTGTCTTCTGACCATTTGTATATTTTGTGTCCCTTTGCGAGGCCTCCACTTTATTTGCCTCGCTGATTTTTCTGAAGTATATACTATATATAGGCAGCAGGGCCAGGGCTGGTTCTGCTACCACCCATTAAAGATGTTCTGGACCTGTCTGATTCACTTTTCATAAGCTTTTGCGACATTTAGTTTTTCCTCAAATTTCCAATCTGTTGAGTTTTCAGAGTTAATTAGTATTCTCTTTGTCCCTCAAAATTTAGAGATATTTGGGCTCTTCAACAAGTGTTCAGGATTGACCCCTTTGCAGTATCCTCTCATATTTGGGCAATTTTATGGTACCATAGAATGGGGGAATAGGGATAATGCAAGGTAATTGCAATACTCTCAAAAATATTTGAATAAGTAATTTTAGCATCTTTATACAACATGATCAAATGTTGTATAAAAACTTGTTTACAATGCTAAAATTATTTATTCAAATATATTTTTGAGAGTATCTCAATTAACCCATTCTACACTACCCATTTATCTACCAACCAATGGAAGGATGAATAATTGGGTTTGCTGCATGCCAGCTGCCCTCACCATTAAATCAGGCTGATGGATTCACAATCAGCAATGGTAACCACTACACCACCATATACAGGCTATACATAAAGTCAGGATCTATTTTTGTGAAATTATTATTTTTTTCTATTTTTCTTTTCAGAAGCCCTTAGAATGAATACAGAAGAGCGTGTGGCAATAGTAATTTGGCGAATTGAGGGAAAGAAATACAATGACATCAGAGAAGTTTAGAAGGAGATTTCATAAGCCAGGGCCAATAGACAAGACAATACGAAAATTGGTGAACAAATTTAAACAAATGGGATTCTGTAAATGATGAAGCAAGATCAGGACAACCGTGTATGTCAGATCTTACCATGAATGCAGTACGCGGAATTATCAGAGGAGCCACGTCCATCCGTTCGTGCTGCATCACACAGACTCTGCCTCCCGACGTCATCTGTGCACAAAATTCTGAAAGTTAATTTGCAAAAGAAAAGCTATCATTTGCAGGTTTTACATGAGGAAGATTTCCCTCGACGAAGTGCTGTGTGTGCTGATCTCGTAGAACAAATCTGGAGTGATAATTTAATGGACAACATTCTCTTTAGTGATGAAGCCACTTTCCATACGTGTGGAAAAGTAAATCGCCATAACTGTCGAATTTGGGCAGATGAAAGACCGAATGATTTCGTCCAAAATTGGGAGAGAGACTCACCTAAAGTTAATGTCTGGATGGGTTTAACAAAATCTAAGGTTTATGGTCCTTTTTTCTTTGCTGAAGCTACAGTTACAGGGTTATTTATCTGGACATGTTGCAGCAATTCCTTGAACCTCAGCTGATTGGGGATAGGATTGTTAGTACTGTCATCTATCAACATGATGGTGCTCCTTGTCACTATGCCAAAATTGTTTAGGATTATCTAAATGGACATTTTCCAAATCGCTGGATCGGACGTGGAAGCAACAGACCTTGGCCAGCGAGATCACCAGATTTAACCCCTTTAGATTTCTTTGCATGGGGCTTTATCAAATTGCACATCTATCAGACGAAGATTACGAGTCTTGAAAACTTACGTACACGTATACGAACTGCTGCAGATAACATAACCCCACAAATGCTCCAGAATGTGTTTAGAAATGCTGCGGAACGATTTGAGCTGTGCAGGGATATTGATGGGCATCACGTCGAATCCTATTCCTAATTATTTAATAAATGTTACCACTATCATTTTATGATAAAATTCCATATAATTTCTAAGTGCTTCACAAAAATAGATCCGGACTTTATGTACACCCTGTATACAAGACATCAGTCAATTAGAACCTTGGGATTCAACTTCATAGCCAAGATCAATGGTTGCAAAGAACTAAATTACTGGGAAAGATTAAGTGAATTAAATTTATACAGCATTTACTGGAAAGCAGAAGAGTCCCAGTACACTATTGTTTACACACACAAAAAAGAATTTAGAAACTAGTCGCTAATTTCACTCAATGCTAGAACCATTCAAACAACAAAATAGGAAAGGAAGAATGTATTATGTTGCTAAACTAGAGGCCTTTGTTTTTTAATGCAGGAAGGAGGGACCAGGGGCAAATGACTACAAAAATATCTCCCCATAGAAAGAAAATTATTGACCCAAAATAAAGGTCTGAGACCTCTTAAAAATGTTGCTTTTAAGATTATGTACTGTGCAAGATGCATGTATGTGTAGAGAGGAATAGCAGGAGAATGTGTCTGAGAGCATACTGGACTGCTCACAAGGTAGATAAGAAAAAAATATTAGCTGAGGAGGACAGTGACAGGAGAAATGCAAGTTCCAGCACTCCCTGTCTCTTGCCTGATGTCCCCCCTCCAGATTGCTTCCCTAGTCAATTGCTCTCAGCCTATTGGGGCTGGACAGGGAACATCCTCAACCCTGAAGAAAAATAGCCTTGTTGTCAGAGGGGGAAATACTGTTCAACCAGCTGGCCAAGGAAATACCAAACCATGACTAGGGGAGTGGTAGAAATCTTCAAAAGACTACACACCTGGCTCAAAACAATACCAGATGGCCCAGGAGTACCAACTATGTGAAGTAGAGAGTGCAAGAAAAATCTGTTTTACCATGTCAACTGAAGAGGAGGGGGGCAATAATCCTGACCACTCTCTCCAAAATGAAAAATCATTGCCTGGACCACCTGAGGTTGAAAGGAATTATATATATACTGTGTGTATATATATAGGGTGTATCACAACTGGTTTACCATACTTTGGGGGGGGGGGGGGGGGGGGTAGAGTAAAAAAGTTAATATAACATCAGTGCTATTTCCAACCATTGCGGAGCTATGTACATTTTAAAGGGCACAGAAAAACAAGTATTTTAATATGATAATTTATTGCTGCATTTTAAGAGATAAACCTTATAAACCTTATAAGTGTTCAAAATGTCTGCCTCAGTTTTCAATGCACAGCCTTGCTCATTCCAAACAAGAGTCCACTGCCCATTGAATCATTTCAGGGTATTCTCATATGTAAGCAGCAGCATCCATAATCCAATGCAAGAGTTCCTCTCTCATTTGTACTTTGGTCTTGTAGACCATCTCTTTCATAAGGCCCCATAAAAAGAAATCTAACAGTGTTAGGTTGTGGTAACTTTGTTAACCAAAACTACCACCAGTGCTGCCATCAATTGAATTACACACAAGTAGGGATTTTTTGTTTGCACATCTTAAAACTACCATAGCTCTAAGAGAGTTGGAAATAGCACCTATATTGTAAGTATTAACTTTTTTACTTTATATTACCCCCCAAATTATGGCAGACTGGTTGTGAACCACCATATATCTCACAAGATGCACCAATCAGTCAGTAACTTTCCAATCTTCAGTCGCTTTACCAAATATTCAATATTTGGCATTTTTGCTAAAAAGCTATCAATTTCATTAAAGTTTTTATTTTACCAGATTTTGCTGAAATAGATTTATAGCCTTAATTGAGGTTATATTGTTAAATTAATGTAAACATAAGATTATGACATTTGATACATCTGTAGCAATTGTAATGCAATGTAAAATTAGATTATTAGAGCAAAAATATCAATATTGTATTATTTTTCAAATACAGTTACATTAACTAATCCTTGTATTAGGCATGTGCTAAGTTTTATATCCATAAAGGGAGCATTAAAAAATAGTTTGGTGAAAGGGGGCAGTGGTTTCAAAAAGGTTGAGAACCACTGCAATAAACAGCAAT
Organism: Bathynomus jamesi; assembly: GCA_023014485.1. Classification (NCBI taxonomy): domain Eukaryota; kingdom Metazoa; phylum Arthropoda; class Malacostraca; order Isopoda; family Cirolanidae; genus Bathynomus; species Bathynomus jamesi. The sequence continues at coordinate 1,108,312 of JAJOZX010000177.1, read as the reverse complement.
TTCTTATTATAACAGCAATAACTTGCTATATTTCATTGGGTTAAACTGATTTTTCAGTGGTTAACTTCTTTGAAATATAAAAAAAATATAGATGCAAATAGTTTCTCTTCTTTATGAAGAAACAATTTGAAGTTAATTTGACACAAGAAAAGTATTCCTATTAACCCTGGGGGTTGGGTAGGGAACTGTCTACCAAAATTAAAAAGAATTTTATAATTTGTATAATAATTTTAGGTGCTGGCTGTATTTTATTTCTTTAGAAAATGCCCTTTCTGATACACTTCAAATAATTTTTCTACCTAAATTACTGTATAGGCCAAGATATGTTTTTAAGAATTTAGCAATGTGCAGGGCCCCGTAAAAAAATGTTGGGGGGAGGGGGTAATAACTTTTAAGTTAGTAGTTGGATTGAGCTATAAATTGATATTGTGTGTTTGTGGGTCAAGTCAAGAAAATGCTATATACCAAATTATAGAAAAATTGAAGAACTGTTGTCAAATTTAATTTTTTGGCATGATTTGTCAGAGAATGCATCTATTTAGAGAAAGAGAAGAGAGGTCAGTAAAATATCTAAAATTGCAGATGATATAAAGATAGTTGCTCCAGTTACAAATATAAACAATTCTTATAAACAATTCTGAGAAACTAAGATGATTTTGATCAGTTACCTAAGCTACTAAACAGCAGATGGAATTCAATGATCAGAAATGCAAAGTCCATTATTATTTTTTTTTTAATTCTAGTTATGAGAAGCAGAGAAACTAGGCACGCGGATGTTAGGAAATCAGGAAAAAAATTTTGGTATTACAGTAATCTAAAATTTTCTAAACAGTGCTTAAAGGCTAGAAATAAGGCAAATAAAATGTTAGGTATTAAGAGGAATGTTAGTTACAACAGTAAGGAAGTCATCTGTACACTATATAATTTTCATGTTAGGCCTCGCTTAGAATACTGCATTAAAGTTTGGTTACCTCACCACAGACAATACAGTATATATATGGTTATAGATGTGGAATGTTGGGCAACCAAGTTTATCCTTATTTTAATAAGGTTAAATAAAATACATTGAAAGAAAAAAATTAGGTACATGTATTTAGTTTCAAGAGATGTTGTTTAGGGTAGATCTGATACAGATGTTCAAATGTTTTCAGGTTTGGGCAATTCAGATAACTTTTATTAGTCTGACCGAAGAACTCAAGGAGATAAAATTAGAAAACAGACCTGTAGAATTGATCTACAAACACACTTTTTTAGTCAAAGCAGTAGATTTTTGGAATGATTTGTCATGTGATGTGGTAAATAGTTACCTCCTTAGTTTTAAGAAAAAAATGGATGCTTTTATGAATGAAAGACTGTTCATAAATATAAATATATATTTTAGTTCAAATAGGCTACGTTAGTATCTTTATAAATAGTTTAAGGGTAATTAACCAACTTAAAATTAACATTTTGCAAAATTTTATAAAATATAACTTTAGAAATGAAAAAGATCTTTTACATTTCCTACTGGAGTATCCAGCATACACCACCAAGAGGAGCAAATCTGGAGAACTTCAACTCTACCATGATGATAAAGAGTGGATCATGGGAAACCTATTTGACAAAAAAACATTGAAGAAAAGAAGAACTTGATATACACTATGTGGAGAAACAGAGACAAGAAATTAAAAGAGCTGAGCACTAACAATAACAGCTAAACATAGGCACTGTGGTTAAAAAAGGCAACACCTCCATCACATCTTCAGAGCATTTATCTGACTTGAATATTCAGTCTGAAATGGCTTCATGCTTTCCAAATGCAATATAGCCCCTAGGTCAGTGATGGCAAACCACTGACCTGGGAGGCAATTTTGGTAATTGTATACAATACCCCCCTCACCTCAGTTTTTAATAAAAATTATTGTAATGCGTAGAAAATAATAAATAAAACCTTTCCTTTAAGTAAAAAATTTTTTCAGTCAATCATATTTATGGAGATATTTAATTAATGATATCCATTTGACGTGACATTTTTCTGATTAGGCTATTTTTTCACTACTCTGCGACTTAGTTGGTTGGTTTTTGTTCTGGCTATTTTTTTTTTTTCTAATTGGATTCAGTTTGGGTAATACCTCAGTTTGGTCGTGTTTATGATAGAATTATGACATGCTGTTCGTGTGGTTTCGACTGAGAACTTGATTCGTCATGTGCCTTAGATGAAGACAAAAAGTGCATAACTTAACGTATTATTACATCATCATTTGTATAATTTAGGTTTCGGGGGTATGGGGGCAGAGCCCCCATAAAGATCACGCATCACAAATTGATTGGTATAAGGTTCACTTTATGATGTGATCTTTATGGGGGCTCCATCCCCATACCCGCGAGACCTAAATTATACAAGTGATGATGTAATATGTTACGTTATGCACTTTTTTAGTCAAAAATACATTTTTCTAGTATACATTTTTCTAGGTTAGGTTGGTTTCTGAAAATAAATAAAGTAATTACATGCTATAAATAAAGGTTTTACATAGATTATGAAGTCAATTTCATAAAATTGAGGTGAGCGGGATGTTGTATACAATTACCACAATTTTTAATGACCCACAAGCGCTTATTAAAATAAAATAAGACTAATTTTTAATATTTTCTGCCTTACAGTTTTAAAATTATTTTATTCTCCCATCAAAATAAACAGCTGATATTATACATTACTATATATTTAAAAATGTTTCAATGTTTGGTTCATCTTATTCATGTGAACAATTATTTTCTTCCATGAATTTAATCAATTCCACCACTAGGAATTGCCTTGGCACAGATACGAGTGCTGCCCGTGTGAGACTAAAGACAACTAAATATAAACCTTGGATTAAAACATTAGCAGCTAAAATCCAACAAGTTTCTCACTAAAAATAGTAAGTAAATAAATTGTGTCCCAATTTCATTTTTTTTAAAATCAAAAGTAACAAAATGACCCACCAGCAAAAAAGGTTTGCCACCACTACCCTAGGCTAATGATTATGGCAATATCCTATTTTGGTATCCCAAATTATTCAACCAACCAAAATTAAAATAGCACCCCAAATTATTTAATAGCATTAACTTTGTTTTGATGAATCAAAACCTGGTATTCCTGCATGCAAGTTCCCAGGAATGCCTGGTTAAGTCAACCACACAGTCAATAATTTTCACGTATGTTTTAATTAATTTTAACCAAGTGTACCACACAGCATATTGCACTATCATACATACCAAGAAGTGACTAAATATAACATTTGCCAATTGCTTATATTTGGGATGCTATTTATTTATTTTGCGATTGTTAAATAATTTGGGATGCCAAATTACGATATCACCATGATTGAAATAGAAAAACCTTACACAACACCATAGGAAAATTCAGGCAGATTGTGCAGTCTAGATGATAATTAGCCAACTTGAAATTATATTTTACAAAATTCTATCATAAAATATTGCTAGCCTAATATTTACCTGACCTAGATAACTTTGATAAGACAATGGCTTCATGTCAACCAAATATATTGGGTATTTTTTTTACAAGAGTACATTACAGGCTTTAGAGAAATTTTGGAATTTTAGGTTAGGTTAAGTTAGGTTATATATTAAATCTATGTTTTTCAGATTATTTTTGACGTTTGAATGAAATTAATCTTCGTTCAAACCGCATCAAAAAACAGTTTTGATTTACAAAGCCTGTAATGTACACTTGTAAAAATTTACCATATATTGTAATGTAGTGCTACTTTATTAGGAATGGATGTTCAAATTCTGAAAACTTTTATCACAAAATATAACTAGGATAGGCTACATACTAAAGACTATCATCAGTAATTATGCAGTAAAATACATGAACCAAGGATCTAGTCAAATTCATACTTTTCTCGTGCAACTTAGTGCATTTTGTTCAAATCTCACCTTCATTTCTTGTGCAAAACCTAACGCTTAAAAATTTGTACATGGGTCTACCTAGCTGATGGTAGGTACTGTATGGAGACAAACATTTTAGCATATTAAAAAAAATCTTGCTTGCTATCATTAAATTTTGCACAAGAAATATAGGTCAAATATAAACAAAACACCGAATTTTAGTTTTAAGAAAAACTTGGACACTTTCATGAATGAGATAGTTTGTAAATAGTCTATATTCTTAGTTTAAGTTATGTAGGCTACTTTGGTAGCTTTGTAAATAATAGTTTTGTTACTTAGCTGACTCGAGACGACATTTTGCAGGGATTTATTATAAAATGTAGCTCATGACTTCAGTAACCACGACAGGCCTGAGTAGCTTCGTTTTCCAAATGAAATGTAATGTAAATTATGCTAGAAAAGTATAGACTTAACTAGTATCTTGGGCCATGAAAATTACTGCATATTAACCCTATCATCTAACCTGACACCTTCGATAAGCCCAGGTGACCATGTTGTCCATGGCACAAGGGAGCCCTATAAATGTAATATTATTTATGCTGATAAAGTTTTACTAAATTTTACGGTAGTTACCTCTTCAACAACAAATTGGCCGGTAAACCCCGATGCTCCAAAAATAATGAAGTTATATTTTCGGTCGTTCATTTCCACAGACTCTTGTTTTGCTTTTAATGGCCACAAATTCAGAAAATCGGTGTTACCGGTGTTGCTACCTCAACTACTGACAATGATGCAATTTGACAGAATGACTTGCTCTGCCTCTGTAACCCAACCCAAATACTCTTCGACCAGATTCCAAAAAATAAGTGATAATAACTGATAGCAAAGCCTACTGCAGTAGGCTTGGTGATAGTAGGTAGATTTAGGCACAGTAGATATATATATATATATATATTATATAGTCTCGAGGATTATTCTTGTGAAAATGCCTGCGCTTATTATTAACCACCAGTGAGTAGCCATATAGGTATATATACGTTTTTAAAATCAGGCAGTTTCATTATTTAATTTCAAAGTATAACATTTATTTTGTAAAATTATACATTTAATTTGTAATTTCTTAGTTAATTGATATGCTTAATTAAAAATTGAATATTATAATCAGGCAACTCAGCCTGGGACTACTTTTGCAGCCAATCATAGATGTGGGAGGTTGATGACGTAATGACTCAACTGTAAATTAAAATTAATGGGGTCGTATCAATTCAAAGTTAATTAAAGTTTGTTTGTGTTTATGTTTTGTTCTCAGCATCCCTGGGTCAAATGCTCAGAGAGACTTTTCTCACTGGTGATCTGACTTTGGAAAGACCGACCCAGGTCTTTTGTTGAGTTCGTAAAAAACGGACAGTATGACAGTTTTAAAATGTCATGTTGTGAGTTTTTATCTTGCTTAGGGTGGGTTGCGAGGATGTAGGATGTTCGCCCTCTTGTTGGGATGGTTGTTTTTTCCTCTTGATGTATGGTGAGGGTCCAGTAGTTTTTCTCTTCATGGTTTTCAATGGTTTCCACTTCTTCTTTCCCTGGGCTGATGATGGTTGCAGTGGAGGCGGAAGCCGTGTTTCCGGAACGATCTCGTCTGATGCTATTACTGTGTTGTGAAGTACTTTTCCTAGCCTCGTCATATGGTGAATTGGGTCTCCTTCGCTCATGAAGGTTGGCTCTGGTAAAGTCGAGCGTGATTTCGTAAGGCCATTGTGAAAATGCAGCGTGTGTTTCGAGTAGGTTTCTTGAGAAGGGAAGCGGACGTATACGGCGTGGAGTTGGAGGTGTTGGTATTCTTCTAGTTGTTGGAGGAGCTGGAGTTTCCATTGTCGATTTGCAATGTTCGTTAACTGTACTATTATTTCGTTGGGGTGTATGACTGTATGTAGAGGACTTTGAAGTACCTCGTGAGCGAGTAGAGAGGGTCCGGAGTCGCCTCCATTAGTTGTTTGAGTGCCATCATGTCGTTCGATATCTGGTGTAGGTGATCGTGGTTGAGTATTCCATATCCAGTCCTGCGTGTCAGGTACAGGAGGTAAGTCCGTGGAGAAATCCGATTCGTGTGTATCGTCGGCCATTCTTCGGGTTCGCTGTCGATGTCGTGGAGTATAAGTCGCGATGTAGGGAACGTTGTCACTTCGATGTCACTATCCATAAGACTGATTTGTATGTTGTTGTGTTTATGTTATATAGTACAGTTTAAATGCAAAAAACTTCACTTTTTTCTACGTGAAGGTCAAAATATGAAAATAAAAACCCACTCTAATAGACAGAGTTTATTTCCACAACAGTTTCGATGCCCACTGGCATCCTCCTCGGGTGGATACAGAAAAACGAATGAACCAAAGCAGAGGGAAAAACAGTCCAGGGACCGACCGTTAAGAAATTCGCACCTAGGTTAGATCCCATTCTCCCGACATCGGAAGGGCATTTTCATTAAAGGGACCCGCTTATAAGTACATTCGCACAAATTTAAAACTATCTTCCTGTTCTAAACATACAGATTCTATTTTTTTTTTTATATAATTATTACATTTATTATTAAATTTATTACATTTAATATTGCATTATTATTTATTAGAGAAGTTATAAATTTATTATTACATTGGTTATTACATTGTTGTTTATTATACAGAACTTATAAACCGAAAAACGAATGAAAAAGGCGAGAGGAAACAATCCAGAGACCATTGAGAAATTCGCACCTAGGTTAGATACCGTTCTCCCGACACCGGAAGGGCATTTTATTACGGGGTCCCGCTTATAAGTACATTCGCACAAATTAAAACTATCTTCTTGTTCTATACATATAGATTCTAATATTTTGACATAATTACAGCATTTATTATTGCATTTACATTTTTGTTTTTTTAACATTTATTATTATTACCTTTACCCTAATTATTAAATTTATAATATTACCTTTATTATTACATCTGTTGCATTTATATTTATTTCCACATTTATTACTTCCATTATTACATTTACTAAAAGCGACTAAGGAAACAATCCAGAGACCTTTAAGAAATTCACACTTAGGTTAGAACACGTTCCCCCGACTCCGTAAGAGATTTTTTGACCAAGAATCTCATTAAAGGGTCCAACTTATAAGTACCTTCGCACAAATTAAAATTATCTACTTTTTCTATAAATACAGATTCTATTATTTTTCTTTTGACATAATTATTACATTTATAAAGTACCTTACTTGATTCCCAATCTATAGCATGATTAGTTTGGCTGGCGTGATTAAAAATGGCATTATTAGTATTACAACTTCTGAAGGCATATTTGTGTTCTTTAATACGGGTTTCAATATTTCTTCCAGTTTCTCCCACGTATACTAAATCACAACTTTTACAGGGAATGCTGTAGACACAGGCTTGTTCCTCTTTTGCAACGTTATTCCTAACAATTTACTTTTCACGGTAGACGAATATTTGAACGCCAAAGCAAACTTAAAATCTTTCGTCAACGGTTTTACTGTTTCTAAGCCGGCAATGTAAGGCAAACTCACATATTGTTTTTGGTTAACTGAAGGTTCCCGAGGGGCCTAAAAAGATTTTCTGGCGTGATAAAAAATGGCATTATTACTATTACAACTTCTGAAGGCATATTTGTGTTCTTTAATACTGGTTTCAATATTTCTTCCAGCTTCTCCCACGTATACTAAATCACAACTTTTACAGGGAATGCTGTAGAGTGTAGACACAGGCGTGTTCCTCTTTTGCAACGTTATTCCTAACCAATTTACTTTTCACGGTAGACGAATATTTGAACGCCAAAGCAAACTTAAAATCTTTCGTCGACGGTTTTACTCTTTCTAAGCCGGCAATGTAAGGCAAACTCACATACATATATTGTTTTTGGTTAACTGAAGGTTCCCGAGGGGCATAAAAAGATTTTCTGGCTTTAAAATACGCCTTTCTGATAAACCACTCAGGATATTTTAAATCCTTAAAAATGTTCCAAATCTTTGAATTTTCACGCCAGCCAAAATAATCATGCTATAGATTGGGAATCAAGTAAGGTACTTTATAAATGTAATAATTATGTCAAAAGAAAAATAATAGAATCTGTATGTATAGAAAAAGTAGATAATTTTAATTTGTGCGAAGGTACTTATAAGTTAGACCCTTTAATGAGATTCTTGGTCAAAAAATCCCTTACGGAGTCGGGGGAACGTGTTCTTGTTATTTTATTTATTTGTTGGGTTCAAAATCCCAGCTGAGCCGTGAACGGCCAAATTCTAAAGGGCCAGTTCTACCTACAGCCCAAGTTAAGCTAAAATTAAAACTTACGGATTTGAGATCCTATTAGGTCCTACCTCAGGGTTGCTGACTCGATGCGGGCCTACCTTAAATCTTAGTTACATGAATTTAATATAAAAAACAAAAGGGGTACTATTTATGGTCTTCTTTCCCAACCTTGCAACAACAACGCAACCTGGACTATTGCACGATGCAACAATCTCGTATCTAAACAACCAAACTGAATTGCAAGAGAGCTCTCTATCAGACCACACCCTGTACGTACGACATCCCACAAACGAGTAGAAAGGACACGCAGCGCCCCAAAATGATGCCACCTGAGAGCTCAAACAATGCTAGCTCTAAATTAAGTGAATTTTTCACTAACCTTACAATTATGAGATGGATATATATACACCTTAACTTAATATATACAAGCAATGCTGCATCAATCCGCTTAGTCATCATATCGCCGTGGGACAACAATGGTTCTTCCTCTTCTAGATTTTCTAACACTCCTCACCGAAGAGGCATTGTTGTCATTACCTTCTGCAAGGTTAGCCAAGCCTTCTCCATGAGGCTGTAACTCGAATGTTTCATCTTGACTATCTGTGTTTTTGCTGATTTCTAAAGCATAGAGTTTTTGTATAGGTCTCTTTAACTTTCCTCCTGAAGTCTTTACCAGTGCAGACCTAACTAAATTGTCTTTGCCAACAAACAACTCTTCAATTATGCCAAGCTTCCAGCATTGCCTTGGTCTTTCATCCCCAATCATTACCACTTCTCCCACCTTGATACAATTTGCATTGGAGCCCTTTACCTTGCCTGATGGGTAATAATTGAGTTCTGGCAAGATTCCATCTGCCACCTCTTCCATAACTGATCTTGTAGCTCTTCAAGGTACCTGAACCGTCTGGTTAACTCTCCTTGAGTGCTCTGGATAGGCTGCAAGTCTTCTGCACACTGGGGCTTGATGTTAATCGTTTACCACAAAGAAAATGATTTGGTGTCAATGGCTCCGCATCCTGCATACTGTTATAAACAAACGTGATAGGCCTACTGTTCACCATTGCTTCTACTTCACATAAAACAGTGCAGAATTCTTCTTTGCTCAAATGAGCATTAGCTAAAAGTTTCTTTAATGGACACTTTACACTTCTCACTAGCCTTTCCCAAAATCCTCCCCACCATGGTGCTCTCTCAACAATAAACTCCCACTGTACCCCTTGGTGTGAAAAGTAGGATTGGAATCCTTCCTCTTTTAGCAAGGACCAAATTTCTTGGAGTTTCTTTGCAGCCTTTTTGAAGGTTTTTGCATTATCCGATATGATTTTATTTGGGAAACCCCTTCTGTTCACAAACCTTTTAAAGGCCAAAAGAAATACATCACTACTTAAGTTGCTTACCAACTCCAAATGGATTGCTCTGGTAGTAGCACAGGTGAAAAGACATATATAACCTTTGTTAGACTCCCCTCGCTCATCTCATACACATAGACTGGCCCTGCAAAGTCTACTCCCACTACATCAAATGGGGCAGTATAGACACACCGTTCTCTTGGAAGTGGAGCCACCTTTTCATAATAAGGCTTTGCACTCCAACGCTTGCAAACACACATTTATGCAAGACTTTTTTACTACTTGTCTAATTTTGGGAATCCAAAACTGTTGTCTGATCTTTATTATCACTTCTCTAACTCCAGCATGTAACAGCTTATAATGAGTATCCAGGATCAAAAGGTCCACAAAGTGCTCCCCAGAAGGTAGCAAAATTGGATGTCTTTTCTCCTCTGGAAGCTCAGAAAACTGTAGTCTACCTCCTACTCTCAATAAATCCTGATCCAAAAACACATCCAAACCCTTGAGAGCAGAATGTGTTGGTAGAACCTGTAATGGATGGCTGGTGAGCAATTCTCTCTCTTCACCAAATTTTTCCTTCTGCATATATACCACCCAGTATTTCCTGGCTTGCTGAATCTAATTACTGTTCAGAATTCCTTCCCTTCTTTTCTCCCTTAATGTTGTTGGTAAATCTATATACCCATGCTGTCACTCTTAACAATCTTTTCAGACCGCTAATGTCCTCAAGCCTCAATATGGGGTCCTGCTGCATAACTTGACAACTGTTCACAGCGCATTTTCTCACCTCACTCACCCATGCTTCTTCAGCCTGGCATTCTCCTACAATAGGCTGATTAGAAGGCCAGTTTTCACTTCCAAGTTTTAGCCACTCCGGCCCATTCCACCACAAACATGACTGTGCAAGATCTTTCACTGAAATTCCTCGTGTTGGTAAATCAGCGGGGTTTTGGGTGCCTGGACAATGCTTCCATTGCTTGGGATCTGTGTGCGCTTGAATTTCCTCCACCCTATTGGCAACAAATGGTTTCCATTTCCTTGCCTGGCTTCTTAACCAGTGCCAAACTATAGTGGAGTCTGTCCAATAATAGCTTGGAATTTCAGAGAGGGTCAAAGACTTTTGCACTATAACTGCAAGCCGGCTAGCAATAACTGCACCCATCAATTCCAACCTTGGAACAGAAAGCCTTTTCAAAGGTGCTACTCTGCTCTTTGCAGCAACCAACCTGCAACTTACTTCCTCTTGCAATGCGCCTCTTATATAAATACAAGTTGCATAGGCTTCCTCACTTGCATCACAAAAGATGTGCAGCTCCAAATTGTCTGGACTATTGTTCAACTCTCCAAAGTACCATCTTGGGATTTCAATGTCTCCAAGATGTGCCAATTCTTTGAACCAATATTTCCACCTTACCACCATATGATCAGGTAACTCTTGGTCCCAACCAAGTCCAATTTCCCAGAGGCTCTGAAACCAAATTTTTGACTTTATCACAAATGGAGTCAGGAATCCAAGAGGATCAAGACCTTTGAAGCCAAACTAAGAGCTGTACGTTTTGTCCACCTTGTCTCATTCTCAGCCAGCTCTACTAAAGATTTCCCATTGAAGGTAAACAAATCATCATCTTGCTGCCAAACAATGCCTAGCACCTTTGCGTCTATTGCCCACAACTCCTTAATACCAAGAATCCTCAATAATTTCTGCTGCATCAGGTACTACACAGGAATGACTCATAAACTCTTGTAATTGCGAATGATTGGTCTGCCATTTTCTAAGCTCCATGCCAGCCTCCCTCATTATAGCTCTAGCCTCCATGAATATCTGTTTAGCCATTTCTGTATTATCCACGGAACACAGCAAATCATCAACATAAAAATTTTTCCTTATGTGTTCAATAGTGTTAGGATAGACTTCAGAATATTTCTTAAAATGGTACTGCATAGTAGCTGCCAACAGAAATGGACTAGAGCTGAGGCCAAACAACACTGACTTCATTCTATATGCTTGAACCTTAGGTTCATTTTCCAACAAGTCTTTCGTATCCACCCACAGATACCTTACTGCATCTCTGTCCTCTGGTTTTAACTTTATCCGCAAAAAGGCTTGCTTCACATCTGCAGTCAATGCTACTCTACCAAACCTGAATCTCAGTAACAAGGAAAATAAATCTGCATTTAAATTTGGCCCAGCATCCAAACAGTCATTCAAGGACACACCACCTTTGTCCTTGGCTGAGCCATCAAAACTACCCTCAGTTTGGTGGTAGTTTTGTCTCGCCGTACCACTGCATGGTGTGGCAGATAATGTGCCTCCTGGCTCACCAGCTCACCTTGCACCCTTTCAGCATAGCCCTCCCTTACATAACTTAGGATGGCCTCATTGTATTCAATTAACAACTCCTCATTTTTTCTTAGCCTGTACAATGAAGTCTCCAACCTCCGATTAGGTAGCTGAAGGTTTGAACCGGGTTTGCAAGAATCCTTCCATGGTAGGCCAACTTCATAGCAACCATCTCTAAACCCAATCCCTTTTTCAAATTGCTCTAAAACATCATTGTTCACTGTACTTGCCTGTTTGTCCTTTATGCCAATAGATTCAAGTTCCCAAAACGCTTTCAAATGCCTTTCCAGACCATGGCTGTTCTCCTCAATCTTAACAAAAAGAGCCTTAACTTCCATTTCATTGCAATAACTACCATGTAGCATCCAGCCTAGCTTACTTTCAATAGCTACCGGGCCTCGAGATGTGCGGACAATATTACCAGTGATGAAGTCCCAATAATAGTCAGCTCCAATCAAAAGACTAATATCTTCTGTTCCTTCAAACTTATTATTGCCCAAATTAATTCCTTTAACTTGCAATTCTTGGACACATGCCATATCTAAACAAGTAGTGACTGGAGCACAAAGTTCCTCAATCTCTATAGCTTGGACCTTGATAGTGGGACTTTGCGGTAACAACCCTTTAACCAGAACTTCTACCTTCTTAAATTTGGTTCGGTTTTGAACGGAACCCCAAACCCAGAAATTCTTAAATTTTCCCTCTTAAGTTCTTTAAACTTCAATTTTCTGGAAATTCTGGTCTTAATAAAACTACACTGGCTACCACTATCAAACAACACTCTTACAGTAGCTTCTCCCTCATTCCCAATTAATAAGGCTGCAGTTGTTTGCAATAATCCCCCTTTACTTTTACTCCCTTGCATAGCAGTGGCATGTGCCACTGATGTCTCTACTTCTGGGGTAGGCCTACTAGGAGTGTGTTCACACAATAATGGCTGATGCCTACCATGACATTTTTTGCACAAAATTTTAAACTTACAAAACCTTGCTCTGTGACCTTTCAAAAAACATTTAAAACATGCTGTGGACTTAGTTACCCTGTCCTTTCTCTCCTCAAAGGGTAATGCCTCAGCCACCTCACATTTATATGACTTGTGGTTGCCTTCGCAAAATATGCATTCCTTGATTCCCTTTAATTTATTCTCAGAGGATGCATGTAGAGCTGACACTGTACCTGGGATATTCCTTTTTGTGGAAACTTTGGTGCTGTGCCTGCCTTTGTCCCCTTGTTTACCATCCCACTGTGCAAACTCAATTCCCTCTCGTCTTGCTAATTCTGTGCCTAAAAGACTTAACATCTGCTGAAGGGGGATGTACACATGTTCTGTAGAGTGTCCCCTACTTAATTCAAGCAAAATTGAGCTAGGCAATTTAGACTCCAGTGTAGGAACCAACATTATACCATACCTTTCCATTCCTACACCCAAGTTATCCAGGGACCTAGTTCTAATTTCAAATTCATCATATAACTGCCGTAACTCCTTGACACTATTAGGATTATTAACAGGAGGTATAGCTAAAAGTGCACGGAGGTGGCTTTTAATTAAGATCTCTGGCTTACCAAACCGTTTCTTTAATATATCCCAAGCCACATTATAATTAGCCTCTGTTAATGCTAATCCTGCTATAGTCTTTGCTGCCTCCCCTTCCAAGAGGGACTGCAAATAATTAAACTTCTCCACGGCACTTAACACTTGACTAGAATGAACTGCTGATTGAAAACTGTCTGCCCATCCTTGCCATTCCTGAATACTCCCAGAAAATGGTTTGAGTACAAGCCTCGGTAATTGAACTACAGATCTGTTAACCTTAACTTCACAAACATCATTTGTTGAGTGTTGTGTTTCATTATTAGACCTGGTCTCTAACTGTACTGAGCTGCTAAACTCTTTTGCTCGGAGGCCTACTTTAATTATATCATCAATAATCTCTTCAAAGTAAATTATGTTATTTTCTATTTCATCCTCTTCTATAAGAGCCTCAATTTTAACATTTACCTCACTTAGAGCAACCTTTTTAGTATGGAAAACTGATGAGTGGGTAGTTGGGAGGTAACGAAAATGGTTCACTGAGTAGGTAGGTAGTTAATCTAACAATTATTAAATTCCTTTTATGTCAATAACTGGGTGGATGAAACCAATTGGTTGCTCACCAGAGTTATTCTCCACACTAGTATTTATATACTGTGTGAGAAGAGCGTGCTCGGTAATAGATATACATTACCGCTCAACCAACCGAGGAAAAACCAAGACAACGCTGGTGGAAAAAGCCCCGCGAAGAGGAGAACAAAGGAGAACGAAAACGAACGACAGGGCGAAAGGACGGAACTGGAGAAGGGACGAGAACAGACAACGAAAAAGATCCCCACCAGCAAGTACGCTCTCGACAATTAAACAGGAAGGAGAAAAGAGACTCTCTAATAACTAACAGTAAGTGACTAATTGTGTTTTTAACCCAGCAAATTAATCACATTAAATTAAGCTGGGTCAGACAAGTTAGGCCTACATTGTGGCCTAAGACCCAGCATCAACTCATAGCTTAACAAAGGTGAAGGTAGATTGCCCTAACCTAATTTGGTGAGGAATCCTACTGTGGACCTCAATTTATCTGCCCGCTCTGGACCATTTCCGGAATCTCTAGGCTGACCCCTCTAGGCTAGACTTGATCTACTCTATAGTTAGACTGGAGATATAAGGGGTGGGTTAATTGTGGACCAATTCATACAGAGCATTTTTCACATTGGTGGTCCGTGTGTGGGGAATTTACCAACCTTAACCTTACTTAACAAAAATTGCAAATTAGGCTAAATGGTCTAGCCTAAGCCTAACCTAATCAAGCCTAATTAGGTCTACAACCTAGGGCCTAACTAGGAAACATTTACATTTAAGGAGTCTCATTCTCTTATAAGCTTAGACCTGAGTGACACATAAGTACTTGGTGGGGATTAAACCAAATTTAAACTTGACTGTTTTGTCTGTGCTCTCTCTTCTCTGTAATTTCTTCTTGTCCTCTATTTCATTACGATCCCCAGTTAAACAATTTTGACTTAGACATGGACAGTGCGGAATTGAAAAAGTTAAAAAAGAAAAGGGGGGCAAAGTTGGGAGCTGTTACAAAGGCTGTGAACACTTTTAACAATATTACACAAACCAGGTAAGGAAGATTTAGAGTGTGTAATTCTTAAATTGGAAACTAAAAAGAAGGAAATAATAGCCATTAATGAGAGTATTTCAGAGTTAGTTGAATCCGAAATGGCTGAAGAACAATTGATAGACCTTTACGCTGATAATGATGATCAGGTAATCTCAATTGAACAGCAAATAAGGAGACTACGGTCTCGTTTGACTGACTTAACACCAAAAAAACCTAATTCTGATTTTAATCAAAGTAGAGCTAACCTTCAACAAAATTTAAGTGGCATGCTAAATCCTGAGTCACAAGAATTGAGGGCTCAGTTACCCATTTTGCTAGTACCAACATTTGAAGGGGACACGGTACAATTCCCATCTTTCATTGACAAATTTGAGAATTTAATAGGTAATAAACCTTATATTTCAACTGTTGAAAAGTTTAGCTACTTAACTAGTTTCCTTAAAGGCCCAGCCTATAACCTGATAGCCTATTTACCAGCCGTAGGGAATTCATATGAAGTAGCTATTGATCTCTTAAAACGTAATTACATTAATAAAGATGAGATTGTATATGAATTATCTCAACAAATTTTTGAATTTACCCATAAAAGATAACCATAGTGATATGGAAAATTTTTATACAAAATTAGAAGCTATTATAGGACAACTAGTTAGCAATGAGATAGATATTAAAGCTTCATCTTGGATTATACAAGGCATAGTACTTAGGTGCCTTCCTTTGAGGGTTAAAGATATTTTAATTCTAAAGACGGGAGAAAATTATCCTAATCTGGAAGATATAAGAAAACACTCCCCAATATCCTAACTAATTACAAATTGAGAGATTTTCCAACACAAAATAAGACCCAGACTATGGATAAACCAAAGACTGTTCCCAGAGACCAACTAGCTACAGCCAAACAGACAAAACTTGATACTTAGAATCAATGTGACCAACTGTAATACACGAACACCTACATTACAGAACTTTAATGTAACTGCTGCCTCAACTTACACACCACATTGCAAATTTTGTGCAAGTAATGAACACAGTAGTACTGGGTGTGACAAATATTCAGACTTTAACCAAAGAGCTAAAAGATGTGAACAGTTGAACCTGTGTAAAAAGTGTACTGGCCAGGGACATTATAAGAAAGACTGTAAATCTAGGTTAAGATTCAAGTGTAAGTTTTGTAAAAGTTTACGACATGTCTCATCAATGTGTGATTCACCAAAGTGTCCAAACAATAGTACTCAAACTCAAAAGATACCTCCCCCAAACAAAGGTAATCAAGAAAATGCCACTTTCATGGGACATTCTGTTTGTTCAAACAACGTAACAAGAAACACTGAGATTCTTTTACCAACTATTACTTTGGACTTAGTGAATAGTGAGGGTAGCACTACTCCAGTGAGATGTCTTATAGACTGTTGTCTCAACAAACATTTGTTTCGCAAAATGTAGTTAATAAATTGGGTTTGACACCAAACCCGAATGAACAAAAACTCAATATTGCATCCTTTGTTAAGGTAACTCGGACAAAAATGCTATAAGACAATTGACCTGGAACTACATTTAGAAAATAAATTAGAGAAAATTGAAGCAGTTATTATTTCTAAAGTAGGACAAAACAAACTGGTTATACCCAAACTAGAACAAACCATAAATCATTTGGGAAAACACTACAAAATAGCTGATAGACATATCACAAACAACACAGTAGCTAACATTGAAATGTTAATAGGGGCAGATTATATTAATCTCATTCATAAGGGCATAGTAGAGATAGGTAATGGTATAGCTATTCAGACTCCATCAGGGATAGCCCCTTTGGGTGATCTATCCAAATACAACCTAGACCTAAACCAAAACAGTTCATGACCAACAAATACTATGTGCCTCAACTCAGTCCTACATAACACCTGTAAGAATAGCAACACTTTGAATAATATTATCTCAACTGAGAACATTAATTCATCATTCATTATCAAATGAAACTTTGGATGAGGCAATTCAAACTTTATGGTTGCTAGAATCTGTGGGTATACATGACACAAATCAAACTTCAGAAGATCAGTTAATGGTAGAAAGATTTGAAGACACCATTCAGTGCAAAGACAATAGTTATTTTATTGAGTTACCTTGGAAAATAAATTGTCCAACTTTAAGAGATAATCTCAAAGTAGCTAAAGGACATTTATATAAAGTAATGAAAAAACTCAAACAAGATAATAATATTAAAATAGTACAGTGATGTCTTCAAAGAACAGCTACAGAAAGGCTTCATTGAAGAAGTAACAAATAACCCTTTTAAAAAAGATGGTTGTCATTATTTAACCCACAGGGGGGTTTATCGACAAGATGCCCCAACAACAAAACTCAGAGTAGTATATAACTGTAGCCTCAAAGACAGTGATAAACACAGTTTGAATGATTGCTTGATTGAGGGTCCTAATCTCATTTCTGACCTTGTGAAGATCTTACTGAGGTTCAGGTTAGACAAATATGCCGTACAAAGTGACATTTCAAAGGCATTTTTGAGAATAAATCTTAAAAATGAATATGATAAGAACCAACTTAGGTTCTTATGGTTCAAGGATCCATTTGATTTGAATAAAGGGTTCATAACCTATAGATTTAATGTTGTGTTGTTTGGAGCCAATTGCTCACCTAGCCTATTAGCATTGACAATTAGACATCATTTAAACCAGTTTAATAACTCTTAACATTGAACTTCCTTAAGGAACATTTTTACGTAGACAATCTAATAGGCTCAACAACAACAAAATCTGAATTATCTGAAGTCTATGAACACTCTCAAAACATTATGCAACAAGGTAACTTTGAACTTAGAGAGTGGATTTCAAATGATGAGGATTTAAACAAAAAGATTTTAAAGGATAATAATGGTCTTACTGAGCCATCAGACAGAGTTAAAACTTTAGGTATGAACTGGTATTTGGATGCAACTTCTAACAGTCATGATTCAATCTGTACTAAAGGTTTTAAACTTGATGAGGAAGCAAATACTAAAAGACAAATATTATCAGAGGCTTCCAAAATTTTTGATCCTATGGGTCTATTCCTGCCTTCAACAATAAAATCAAAGATTCTCCTCCATGAAATCTTGGAAGAAGTTAGCTGCTGATTTAACAAAAGTGCAGAACATTAAAATTCAAAGGTGCTGTGGGTTTAGGGATAAGCCCCAGAGACTTCATGTGTTTGCTGATGCAAGCACACAAGCTTATGGGTGCTGCGTATCTTGTAAGCCCTACAGAAAGTCATCTAATTTATGCAAAAGGGAAAGTTGCACCTCTCAAACCTACCCGAACCATACCTCAATTGGAACTATTGGCTGCTGCATTAGCCATTAAAACCATTTCATTGCTTAAGGATGCTTACCATGATGTGAACATAACTCATATCCACATCTGGCTTGACAGTCAGATTTGTCTTGCCTGGATACGGAATGATAGCATTAATAGTAAGAATATCTTTGTAAGAAATAGGCTAAAAGAAATAGCTGAAGCTAATGAAAGCCTACAAGTAAACTTTCACTATGTTCCAACTAAACAAAATCCAGCAGACTTTCTGACCAGAGGTTTATCCTACAAGTTGTTGAAGTCAAACAAAACTTGGTTCATGGGACCTAAGTGGCTCTGTAATACAGACCAATGGCCTGTGGAACAAGTTAACTTGACATTAAATTTAATCTTTTCAAATGAAAAGGTTGAACCAATCACTAATTATGAAATTATTCTGATTTCAACAAACTTGTCAGGGTACAGCCTACTGTTTGAGGTTTGCTCACAACTGTTTAACTACAATTAACAAACAGCTAAATAAAAACAATCATAATTATACAGAAGTTGCAACCAAATACTGGATAGGCCATGCACAACAAAAAGAGTACAATAAAGAGTTAGAATTCTTAACTAATGAGAAACAAACAAAAGAACCTGTACCATCAGTAGTTGTGGATCTAAACTTGTTCAGAGATGAGGAAGGCCTTCTAAGGTGTAAAGGGAGATTAGACAAATCAAAACTGTCATACAAAAGCAAACATTCAATCCTTTTACCTAGATTTAGCTATTTGACAACATTAATCATCAGAAAAACACACAATGATATATATCATATGGGGGTACCACAGACACTAAACACTAACTACATTAAGAAAAACTTATTGGATACCCAAGGGAAGGATCACTGTTAAAACAGTCCTGAGTGAGTGTGTCACATGTAGGCGTATTCATGCTAGGCCCTATAGGAAACCAAATCCTCCTGCTTTGCCAGAGGAGAGAGTTACTCTCAACAGACCCTTTGAGACTGTAGGCATTGACTATACAGGAGCATTGACTGTAGGGGTGGGTGACACTGAACAAAAAATGTACATTGTACTGTTTACATGTGCTGCCTCACGAGCTGTTTATCTGGATGTTGTGGAGGACCTTACAGCAGAATCTTTTGTTGCTGTCTTTAAGAGATTCTGTGCACGACATTCAGTACCCAAGACAGTTTGGACTGACAATGCTACATATTTCAAAGCTGGTGAACAAGTCATCCACGACTTGTTAAGCGATGAAATCACACAATTATATATACAAAATTCAAACATAAAGTGGAAGTATATTCCGGTTGCCTCTCCTTGGTATGGTTCTATCTGGGAGAGGAATATACAAACAGTAAAGAATTGCTTGAAGAAAGCAATTGGCAAAAAACAGATACACTTATTTGGGTTGCTCACTCTCCTGGCTGAGATTGAGAACATCATTAACAATAGACCACTCACTTATGTGAGTGACAACATTAATGACCCGGAACCATTAACTCCAAATCATTTGATTCGGGGAGAACAAGTTAGTCTCCTGCCGGACTACAATATAGACTTCAGAAGACCCAAACTGGACTCAACGACATGATGAGCTCCAGACTAAGTTACAACATTTAACTAGAGTTAAAGCTCATTTCATTAAACAGTGGAAAACTGAGTACTTGATGGGTCTAAGGGAGAGACATAAACAAATGACTAAGAAGGATTGGTCTGACACAATTAAGGTAGGGGACCTTGTTCTCATACATGACAGTACTCCAAGACAATACTGGCCTCTGGCTAGAGTTTCAGAACTCAGACCAGGGGCAGACGGGGTAACAAGAGTGGTCAAATTAAGGACTTCAACGGGTGACACAACAAGAGACATTTCTCTTTTGTACCCTTTAGAGTCTGGACCCAAAACAATGGACTTTGGAGAACCTTCTCCACTGACAGTAACAACTGGAGACACTGAACTTCCAGTAACTATTCCTTTGACAGTAGGAGTGGTAACGCATCCTACTACAACATTGACAGACACAAGACCTCAGCGACAAACAGCATTAAAGGCGCGACTATTTTTACAACAAAAAATAGATGCTGGGGAATTGTAATTTTATCTTCTAACTTTCATTTTTTCTTTTCTTATGGTAAAGACCATAGACAGTTTCATCCTATGGATGTATATTTTCTCTTCTAATTAAATGCTACACCTTCTCCATGAGAAGGTGAGGATAGGCACTGTTAATCACATTAACAGGCATTTACAGTCAAATAGTTAGCTAGTCTACACTCAGACATAAAAATTGGTGACAATGACACCAAAATTTTTATCTCCCGGGGCCCCCAGTATATGGAAAACTGATGAGTGGGTAGTTGGGAGGTAACGAAAATGGTTCACTGAGTAGGTAGGTAGTTAATCTAACAATTATTAAATTCCTTTTATGTCAATAACTGGGTGGATGAAACCAATTGGTTGCTCACCAGAGTTATTCTCCACACTAGTATTTATATACTGTGTGAGAAGAGCGTGCTCGGTAATAGATATACATTACCGCTCAACCAACCGAGGAAAAACCAAGACAACGCTGGTGGAAAAAGCCCCGCGAAGAGGAGAACAAAGGACGAAAACGAACGACAGGGCGAAAGGACGGAACTGGAGAAGGGACGAGAACAGACAACGAAAAAGATCCCCACCAGCAAGTACGCTCTCGACAATTAAACAGGAAGGAGAAAAGAGACTCTCTAATAACTAACAGTAAGTGACTAATTGTGTTTTTAACCCAGCAAATTAATCACATTAAATTAAGCTGGGTCAGACAAGTTAGGCCTACATTGTGGCCTAAGACCCAACATCAACTCATAGCTTAACAAAGGTGAAGGTAGATTGCCCTAACCTAATTTGGTGAGGAATCCTACTGTGGACCTCAATTTATCTGCCCGCTCTGGACCATTTCCGGAATCTCTAGGCTGACCCCTCTAGGCTAGACTTGATCTACTCTATAGTTAGACTGGAGATATAAGGGGTGGGTTAATTGTGGACCAATTCATACAGAGCATTTTTCGCATTAGTTTCTAATATGGAAAGCTGCGCAGTCACTAAGCGTAAATCCTCTTGCTCTATGGCAGAATCTATAGTGGCAATGACCTTTGTAATTAGACCTTTGTAGGCGCTTCTCCTTTTTATAAATTTGTTCAATTCAGATGCACTCATCTTCAATGCAAACAACAATTGGGCTCAATGCCAAATGAGCTGAATTGGTAGAAATACTTAACCAAACTGATCAAACGCAAATTTTACTTTCAAATAAACTGAATTGCTGGGTGGGGTACTAACCAGTGGCGGATTTAGGGGGGGGCCGAGTAGGCCATGGCCTACGGCCCCGCGCCTGTGAGGGCCCCGCGCCCTCACATATAATTATAATGTTGGATTCCACTATAAATAATACAATTGATTAATGATTAATGATAATTATGGTATCACTCTCTTTGCTGGCGGGAGTTTAGTTCTATTCAGGCCGCTGTGGAGTGCACATGTGAGTGTGTTTAGTGGTAAGTAATGGTAAAAGTCGTATCTCGAAAAAGTCGCCAGTCAATAAATGGGGATGGGGGAGTTTTAGTCAGTTTTATAATAACATAAATAAGTTGAAAAATGTTAAATTAATGTAATTAATTTTTTTATATGAAACGTACTTAGGCTAAGTTAGGTCAGTTTAGCTTAGATTTCATAATAAATACATTTTATACATATTTACAAAATATGTACTCCTTTCTTGTTGCATCTACTTATCGTTGTAGGAGACACCGTGAGGTACTAGAGACTAATAAAGATAAGAAGTTGAAAGTTGATAAAATACTTTCAGACACTCGTTGGGCAGCACGAGCAGATGCTGTAGCTGCTCTCAGTAGAGCACACAAAGAAAACATCATTGTTCTGGAAGAGTTATTCTCAGATCAGAATCAGCCAGCTGAAACAAGAGCTGAAGCAAGTGGTCTTCTCAAAGGTTTGAAAAAACTTGAAACAGTGATTCTTCTTGAAGTTTGGGATACAGTATTGGAAAGGTTTCAGAGTAGCAGTATCCAGCTGCAAAAATCTGGGCTCTCCCTCAACACAGCTGTCACACTGCTAGAGTCTCTTTTACAATTTGCTAAAGACCTGAGATCCCAGTTCGATGACTTTGAAGCAAAAGCTATGGCTAAGTGTGATCCCTGTGATGTGACGAGTAATGTTGCATACTACGCCGACACGCAGCGTATTAGGAAGCGCAAGCGTCACCACGATGAACTAGACTCCGCGGAGGATGTTATGCTGACAGGGAGAGACAAGTTTAGAGTGACTGCATTCTTGCCCATCATTGACAAGCTCTGTGCTGCCCTACAACAACGCAGTGCTGCTTACAGCGACCTTCGAGAGAAATTTGGGTTTTTATCAGAAATCTCAAACAAAACGAACACTGAGCTTAAAGCATCTGCTGAAAAGCTTGTGTCTTCATATCCTAAGGACTTGGAGGCTGGATTGGAGTCGGAGCTTTTGCAGTTTGCACACCTTATGAAATCCATTCCAAGAGATTCACCTGAAAGTGCTCCTTCATCAGGTGGTGCAAAGGCTGCAAAAAGTCCTGAACTAGAAATGTATGAGATAATTCACAGACATGACATGGTAGAAACATTTGCTAATGTTGAAATTGTATTACGACTCTATCTCTGCATGTTTGTCACAAACTGCACTGGGGAGCGATCATTCTCCAAGATGAAACTAGTCAAGAATTATCTAAGAAACACCATGGGGCGGACCGTTTGTCTTCACTCACCCTGTTGAGCATTGAGCATGAGAAATTAAGGGTGCTTGATTTTACTGTCATCAAACAGTTTGCAAGTAAGAAGGCTAGAAAAAAATCTTTTTTGACTGAGAAATAGTTAAGTGTACCGTACAAATTGCCTGCAATAAACAAAACCCACTCATTGCATCATTTGCATGTCAGTCAAGTGGTATTCTCTTTAGTTAATGGTGTATTATTATAGTTATTTTTTGTTAATGGTGTATTATTATAGTTATTTTTTATTGTTAAGCTTAAAAAAACAAATGTGTAATGTTCAACTATGAAATGGTCATTTGGCTAATTAATTATCAATAAATTGAATATTGTTTAAAAAGTAAATTTATTTTAACGCTTCGCTCGCCCATTGATTTGAGGGCCCCGTAAGGTCACCACTGGGGGATGGGGGTGTAAATCTTCATTTCAGTTAATTAAGCTAGCTTTGCGTAGTTTGGGGCCCCGCACTCCAACCGGCCTAGGGCCCCGCGCACCTTAAATCCGCCACTGGTACTAACCAAACACCAGTATGGAATACCAAATTTTCCACCCCAGGACCTTAATTCAATAATAACCCAAAATTAACCAAACCGGTAAAATGTAGGCCAAAAACAACGACAGACGACTGGCCAAGTTTCGCAATTGGGCGACCAAACTTTCTACCCTGGGACCTTAACTCAATAATACTCAACCCGTCTAGGCCTAACTTGGGCTACAATTTGCACAATCAGAACTTTGCCGAAAAATAGTCACTGACTCAGTCTTGGGCTAGAATCCGGTTCTGAAGGACCATGTTATTTTATTTATTTGTTGGGTTCAAAATCCCAGCTGAGCCGTGAACGGCCAAATTCTAAAGGGCCAGTTCTACCTACAGCCCAAGTTAAGCTAAAATTAAAACTTACGGATTTGAGATCCTATTAGGTCCTACCTCAGGGTTGCTGACTCGATGCGGGCCTACCTTAGACCTTAGTTACATGAATTTAATATAAAAACAAAAGGGGTACTATTTATGGTCTTCTTTCTCAACCTTGCAACAACAACGCAACCTGGACTATTGCACGATGCAACAATCTTGTATCTAAACAACCAAACTGAATTGCAAGAGAGCTCTCTATCAGACCACACCCTGTACGTACGACATCCCACAAACGAGTAGAAAGGACACGCAGCGCCCCAAAATGATGCCACCTGAGAGCTCAAACAATGCTAGCTCTAAATTAAGTGAATTTTTCACTAACCTTACAATTATGAGATGGATATATATACACCTTAACTTAATATATACAAGCAATGCTGCATCAATCCGCTTAGTCATCATATCGCCTTGGGACAACAATGGTTCTTCCTCTTCTAGATTTTCTAACAGTTCTAACCTAAGTGTGAATTTCTTAAAGGTCTCTGGATTGTTTCCTTAGTCGCTTTTAGTAAATATAATAATGGAAGTAATAAATGTAGAAATAAATATAAATGCAACAGATGTAATAATAAAGGTAATATTATAAATTTAATAATTAGGGTAAAGGTAATAATAATAAATGTTAAAAAAAAAATGTAAATGCAATAATAAATGCAGTAATTATGTCAAAATATTAGAATCTGTATGTATAGAACAAGAAGATAGTTTTAATTTGTGCGAATGTACTTATAAGCGGGACCCTGTAATAAAATACCCTTCCGGTGTCGGGAGAATGGGATCTAACCTAGGTGCGAATTTCTTAACGGTCGGTCCCTGGACTGTTTTTCCCTCTTGTTTTGGTTCATTCGTTTTTCTGTATCCACCCGAGGAGGATGCCAGTGGGCATCGAAACTGTTGTAGAAATAAACTCTGTCTATTAGAGTGGGTTTTTATTTTTCATATAGTACAGTTTATCGCATACGCCCGTTGAACGCCTTTTTTAATGAAGGAAGGGGGGGAAATAAGATTAAATTAGTGTAGATGAGTAGAGTAATATAGTCCTCTTCTATTATTATTTTGTTATATCTCCTCTCCTCATCATAAGTGCTGTAATTCTTGTCGTCCTGTCATCATATGAAAAATCTTTATAACTCTATACTCACTTAGGCAAATATCGTAATAATAATTATTTAACTGTTCTGTGTTTTATTCATGTTACCGTTATGTCTTTTTAGGATACTTCTCAGGGCAAGATGTCCTCCATTTCAGTAAGAAAAAGTTGGCAATTCTATTCCAGAACCATGTCTGTTGTAAGTCATTCCTTTCTAAATCAGGCTAATCAGCTTATTATTATACACATTTTAGGGACATTTTTATTACCACCTTAACGACATTGGATTCAAAGCTGTTTTACGTCCGTCCGTAAAATCATATTATGAAACAAGATTTGTAGTTCATTACAAAAAACATGAACGTCATTTTCATTTCATGACATAAATAATTGTGAATTGTGCAGATAAAATATATTTTAGCTCAAGTAATAATCATAACAGTAGAACTAATTTTCAGTAGTCTGTAAAATGCGTTCTGAAATAAGGCATATCTTTTTTGTTTGAATAATAAGAAACCTTGAAAAGAAATTTACAATAATAACGTACAATCTTAAGACGAAGTAAGTTTATTATTGAGTACGGGTAGCGGAGGAGTGACGAGCCGGCTGCCCTATTTCGCCATTGAAACCCTATGATGCAGTCAACTTCGGCGTTAAATTCACCATAGTGGACAGGGTGGTGGATGCGCAGAGGAGATGGTGCGGCCATGTGGAGAGGATGGGGAAGGACCGACTTCCGAGAAGGCTGATGTACGGAAGAATAATGGGATCGAGGCCTCGGGGACGCCCAAAGATGACATGGCTCAAGACGGTAGAAAGAGAGAATCCGGGTTTAACCTAGGCTTGCCAACTTTCTGAAATACAATTCCGGGAGATGATATATATACAGGCCATAAAGGGGGGTGGGGAGAGCCGATCCAGCTGGCGGGTTCGGGGGGGGGGCGCTCTAAGCCCCCCGAGAAATTTTTAAATACAGTATGACCAATTTCAAGGGTATTTTGAGGCCATATGCAGGGGGGTATAAAGACATATTCTAAAATCAATTAAGTCAATCGACGCCCCTGTGTGTGTGTGTATATATATATATATATATATATATATATATATATATATATATATATATATATATATATGAGTTATTCATATCACTAGTAAAAAAAACCCAGATTATTTAAAGGTGATAGCAAAATATGTATTTAAAGAAAACTATTCTCAAATTGTAAGATATCCGGGAGATTAGGATAACGTTCTGGGAGCCGGGAGAACACACACGATTCTGGGAGTTTTCCAGCGAATCCGAGAGGGTTGGCAAGCCTAGTTTAACCTGGCGCCAGAAAAAATATCTGGCCACTCAGTGGCCAGAGACGGGGCGCAGTGGCGAGTTTACCGACGGGGAAGTTGTATCGCACGGGACCCAACCTGGAGACCTCTAGATGGGAACTAAGTCAAGTAAGTCACAAAAAACGTTAATCCTGTAGGTATTGGCAGACTGGCAGAGCAGTAGCAAGCCTTGATGGCACCCTGGGCAGAACTTGAATTTGGCCCCCCTCCCTCCCCTGCAAATAATTAATCACTGATGAATTTAATTTTAATTGATATAAATAATGTGGCATGTATAAGGATTATTTTGACAATGCTAATTATTATCTATCACTTTAGGGTTATGTCTCAAGGTTTGAACAAATTAATTTCAGGCATATCGTTGGTGTGTTTATAATTATTTTTTAATTATTGAACTCAAATAATTTTAATTGAACTATAGAGAAATTACTAATGCACACTATGCACATTCAGTCTTATAGAATTTATTAGAAAATTCACTTTAACTAAGTCAAGAGTTATTATTTGAGAAATAAAAATAAAAATAAGAGGTAGAAAATTTCAAATGCAATTTTGGCGCCCCCACCTCTCTTTGGCGCCCAGGGCGGCTGCCCCTTCTGCCACCCCCTAGCTACGCCCCTGGGTATTGGCGCAGGTTCACTTCTTAATCTTTTACTTCCTTTATCTATGCACGAAAGTAGCTTTGAAACAAACCAAAGTCAGGTTCCTATATACAGGGTGTCCCAGAATTAACTATTTCAATGAAATCGGAAAAAAAATTTAAAAACACACTTTTATTTATGTTTATCATGTTTAATATGTGTTAAAAATGTATAAATTTCTAAATTTTTTTCATAATTTTATTTTCATAATTTTTCATAGTTTTTCATAGTTTTATTTTTAGAATGGCAAAGAGACTCTCCAAAAGTTAACGTGTGGCTTGGAATGACCAAATCCAAAATTTATGGCCCATTCTTCTTTGCGAAGCAATTGTAACAGGTACCGTCTACCTTGATATGCTTCAGCAGTTTCTCGAACCACAGCTTCTTGATGATGGCATTCTTGCTAATGTTGTGTTTCAACAAGATGGAGCACCATGTCATTATGCTCTAATTGTTCGAGAATACCTCAACAGACGCCTTCCGAATCGGTGGATTGGACGTGGAGGACCTCGACCTTGGCCTCCGCGTTCTCCGGATTTGACACCCCTGGATTTCTTTGCATGGGGTTTCATAAAACCAAAGGTTTATCGCCAAAAGATCAATAGTTTAGCTGAACTTAAAGAACGCATCCAGTTGGCAGTGCGGGAGATAACACCTGAAATGCTTCAAAATGTGTTTCGCAGCGCTGAGGATAGATTTGAAATTTGCAGAGATACAGACGGTGCACATGTTGAAACTTCTCAATAAAGTTTTGACTTATGATTTATAAATCTATTTGTGTTTGTATCATAATTTAGTAATAAACACAAAATTATGTCAGTTTTTATTAAATTTGTCCGATTTCATTGAAATAAATAGTTAATTCTGGGACACCCTGTATATAAATTTGTAATTTGTTATGTCTCCAATGTTTCTTCAACTGTAAATGCCCTTCATGGAATGCTTTTCGAGACTAAGGATAAAGAGCGATATATTGATGAAAAAAATCGGTTTCTTGTTTCACTCTCTATTAACTATTTTAAAGGAAAAATAAGTGAAAAATAAATTTGTTAGACTTTAATTTAACATTGAAGACCAAATAGAACTCGCATTTTAATCTTAATACGTCTTTTAACTCCAATAAATTTAAATTTAAATCAGACAATCATGGGTGGAAAAGCAAATCTAAATGAAAAAATGTGAAGAAAAAGAAACAAGGATTAAATTCTGGAGTTATCTTTATTGGCGCAATTATCCTTTTAAAAATTAAAGTATAGGGTTAAGTTATCAGATTAAAATTAACCTTAAACAAGTGAACTTCATTAATCTAAGATACAAACTGTTCACCAACATAAAAAATATATGAATGGTTTACGTACTAATACAGATCAGATCAGATGATAGGTCGGTGGCACAGCCTTTGCAGCGACCCTTCCTAAACTTTTGTTTTTGCAACTAGTATGTGTTTAGCTCCTTTAATTTTTTCTCTTATTTTCCAGAAGCTGTGAAGAGCTTCTTTTTTTCTTTCAATATTGGACTCCCCAAACAGAAAGTCTCCAATCAAAGCATCCACATTTTCAACATATGGTTATTGAAGTTCAGCCATAGTCATGAAAATCTTAAGCTTCACAAATCTTGACACAATGTGAAGCTCAAGATTTTCATGGCTGGGTTTTTTTCTATAGTTTTATCGCGGTGCTGGGGCCTTCGGGCCCAGTAATTGGTGGGGTGGGGTGGGGATTTGGTCACACATATATTTTCGTTCATTACTCATCACCCCCCCCCCCCCCCCCCTCCACCATACGAAGTTTGGTCTAAATCGGTTCAGAAACGTAAGTTTTTTCTGCGGACAGACAGAGAGACAGACACATTTTTGGTGAATTATAGCAGTAATGTTCTATTCCATTAAAATTTTAATTTTGCGTACCTCTATTTATATATTTTTAAGATGACTAAAACATAGTCAAAATCTGAATTCTTTGCATGTTTATAATACATAAATACAAACCTAGGAAAGTTCATGAACACTTTTAAAATTAGTGAAATTGTTGAACACTTTCACATAATATTCAAACTGACTAATTCTGTAACCTAAGAATAGCGAAATTCTTTTACTAACCAAGAAACAAACTAGAAAATAATATTAAATGGTGAAATTGCATGTTTTTTTAATAATTTTAATTAAATTACGACATAAAAATTAAATTAAAAACTAATTTGAATTTTTACCTAATAATAATTTTTACTTATACAGGGTGTTCAGAAAAATAAGTAAACAATTTAATATAATTTAATTATTAAAGGGAGTTAATTTTATTAAAAGATTATCAGACTGTGACTGGAATTAGTCAAATTGATTAAAGTTAAACTTATTCTGTTTAAAATTATTCTGTTTTGGATAAATTCGCAAATTTAACCTGATCTGGTAATTTTAGGAAACTGTAATACCATTTTCAACCACAGAAAATTTAAATAGCAAGGGTAAAAGGGAAGTTGACCCCCTTTTTTTGGAGGATATCACTGAAGGCTTAGATCACAAAATAGTTTTCAGCCCTTTCATCATTAGTTTTTGTCCCTACCCCATAGCATTCTATAGGTAAATCCGATACCTTTTAAGCTGAAATGATTAATCATTCTTCCAAAAAAAAACGGATGGGAAAAAAACAATCTCCAGTTTGCATAAATTTGATGACTGTGAAGTAGGCCTTCAGTAAAATTAAATACAAAATTATATATAAAATTAAGTACAAAGAGTACACTTTTTCAAGACCTCTCCCCCCCAAAAGTGTACAAAGAAAAATGTTGAATATTGAAAAACTAGAGATATACAAGTTAATATTCAGACTCAAATTAAAAAAAATTGGAATCCTATTTACTATTGAGCTAAAATGTGTGTGTGTGTGTGTGGTGTGTGTGTGTGTGTGTGTGTGTGTGTGTGTGTGTCCGCTTTCTTCGGAACCGTGCACAGACTAAACGGCACATCGGAAAATTCTGCCGCCACCACCAACTGATAGCTCATGAGCTTCCGATGTGCTCTGTCAAGTTTCCCGGTCCTAGGTCACTCCGCGGCCGAGCACGAGCTATTTAATGTCTATTACAAATGAATGTAAGTACTTCGAAAACGATACCCAGGTTGAAGAGCACTGTATAATTACACAATGACCGCAAAATGTTGGAGTGCATATATGCAATTGCAATGTTGATCAATTGTTGCAAGGTGCCAGCCCCCTTCCCCTGGGGGTAATGGGGGAAGGGTGGGGGTGGGGGATATGGGTGGGGATAATGGGGGAGAGAAGTTTGGTAGTCCCGATAATAGTTTGGTAGTCCCGATATACAGCTAGCTGTGACATATACTCAGTGATGGGCAGTATCTAGATACATGTATCGCCGATACGTATCGATCGATACTTTTGTATCGGTATCGGTATCGCTTTAGCTACTTGACAAAAGTATCGATTTATCGGATATCGCCTAAGGTCAATTTTTTTAAATGTATCGAAAAAATTCGATACTTCGATACATCGATACATTAATAAGAATTTTTAAATATTAAATAGATGTTATAATATGACATACTGAGTATATTTATGAATATACATAATAATAATATTATTAAATATTTATTTAATGACAGTACTACTCTACTGGTCACGTCACACAGTACGGCGCAACGTTTAAACACGTTTGTACTTGTTATTGAGATTAATTAACCATAATATAGAAACATTGTTAGCTGTAGAGAAGAAGCTAGAGCGTTTGAATTCGGAGGCATTGCGTCATTGTCAGCCACTTCTCAATGCAGTCACAGTAGGGTTCACTAAGTGTTGAAAAGTTTCTGTGCCTTGATGCGTCGCATGAGTGTAAAGCAGCAATACTGGCATCGTCTTCAATCCTCTGTCAAGTTAAAGTGGATGACATAAAAGGCAAATTTAATACTAACATTGTCAAAAAGAGGTTCAAGAAATGTTGGTTAATGCGGTTAGAGCCTCAGCGAGCAGACGACCCCCCAGCAACAACTAAGTGATGCTGCATCTGACGGAAGGCAGATGATTTCTTCTGTTATGAGTCTGCTTCCACTAATGTCTCTGCAACCCAAGATTCCACTGAGATGGAAGTTTTACAGTATCGGTGACGGAAGTCATTCTCTCCAATCTCTGAGGCAGTACCCAGGAATTCTACGGGTCTTCCTGAAGTATAACACACCACTACCATCCTCTGCTCCTGTAGAAAGGTGTTTAGTTTGGCTGGTCACATTCACGCTCCAAAAAGGAATAGACTGTCTGACCAGATGTTTAGCCAGCTGGTATTTTTGAAGGGTAATAGTAATTACTTTTAATGGTTAGTGTAATATTTTCAGTCATTCATGTATCCTACAAAATTAAAACATACTTTCATTAAATAAAGCAATTGTTTTTATTTACATCTATAAAACCCATTAAAATGTCGTTGATTTTACTTACAGTGCGTACAAATTACTAGTATAAACAATAATATCTAATACAGTACCTACATATTAAATGAATAATTATAAAAATGTATCGGCGATGCATGTATCGGTATCGGTATCGCTTAAGACATCTAGAAAGTATCGGCGTATCGGTATCGCCTAAGACGTTCTTCATGTATCGATGTATCGGTATCGCTTTAGCGATTTTCATGTATCGATGCCCATCATTGCATATACTGCTACCTGCCCGGAGGGCGATAGCGAGCTACCGCTTGTTTAGTACTATTAAAATAAAGGAAACGTACTGACAATACAAAATCCAAAATTGTCACACTATAACATTAATCGACATTTTTCGCATTTCTAAAAACGTACAACGGCCCTTAACCCCCTCCTCCCCAGCGTACAGTTTGTACGCTCGTGAAAATGTTGATAATTGTGAACGGCCTCTATACAGGAACTGTCTCTAGTACTTCGCGTCTAACTTCCAAAAAACTGTAATTGCATTTTAGAGGGGATTTTCTCCTCCTAATTCTTAAGGAAACTTAACTTAACGCAACTACATCTTTGTGTCTTTGGAGTTTAATGAGTTATATTCTTAAATTATAGGAATTTAAACTTTTTTGTTTGTTTGTTGTTTGTTATTTCAATTTTTTAGAGCGTTGGAAATGTTGGAAATAGACAAATTAAAGTCATTCCTTCAAATGCAATATAATTTACTTTCTTTGATATTTCGTTTTCTTTTGAATATATTGGGTAAACTGAAATAACCCTGGACTGTAATTATTATACAGTATAATTAAAAATTATTGGCGAGGAAGCTCCTAACAAATACAAGAATATGCACACATTAACTCTTTAAGGACGAAAGGTACAAATTGCTGACGTTTCAAATACACGCATTTATAACTTAACCTTACAAAAAATTCAGGACTTAAAGGGTTAATAGAACAGAACTATAACATTAAAATTAATATCAGTAAAGATATAATTAAAATCAATTTTGTGCAAACATGGAAATTAACATGAAGTATTTATATATGTAAATAAATTAAGGATCTGAACATTTAACATAAGTAACGTAAATAAACATAAATAAATAAGTAACGTAAATAAACATATATTTAACATAAGTAACGAAATAAAATTAATTGAAAATTGAATACTCGTAGGTTGTATCATATCTCAATTTAATGTTTGCTTCAACAATATTATTGAATGAGGAGATCCAAATGCTTATAAAACTTAGGTAACCCTTTTATTTTATGAATCTGGATAATTCGTCATAACACTGACAGGTACACTGACAGGTATTATTAATTATTTTTAAAGAAAGAATACAAATCATTAAGATCCAATGAAGAGAATTTTATTATTAAATCTAAGGGTTTCGAGTAACTGGGCTCGCGATCAACCGGGTTTTACAAAGAGAGCCAGGCCCCACTGATCATCCGGGTAACCCCCAATCATCTGTGATTTCTCCCCCCAAAATTATGAAAAATTTAAACAAGCTATTATTGTTTACAAAATTAATTTTTACAAGATCTCCTACCCCTTTATGATTATCTGTGACATAGTCACACCCCTACAATCACACACACACACACAGTCCCACACTCAGACCTCACTTTCTCATCGTCTCCCTCTCTCTCTCCCTTGGCGGTGGAGGAGTGGCGGTGTCACGTGTACGTGTAGTAGGCTCTATATTAAAAAAATATACTACAGTATATTGTTTGTAAATAATAAAATATCATTTTGTACTTACATCTTCTAATTTTCCTTGCGAACCCCCAATCAACCGTGTTTTTCAATCAATTGGGCCGGTCGACCGCCCTATTAACCCGGATAATCGAGACCCTACTGTACTATATTTAGACTACGGACTTTCCTTTAAAAGAAAAAAAAATCTTTGTTTTTTCATAGTGAACGTAAGCAAACTGAACAAATTTGTTAAAGAACAAAGTCGTATCTCGTCTCACGCATAAATTCTTTAAAGATAACTAGAGGTGTACTCAGTAGAACACGAACATTAGCAGATCCAGGGGTGCCAAAGGGGCCATGAACCCCCCAAAGCTGATAAAGGTGGGATTAACACCGCTTTTGGCCCCTTAAGGGCCACATAAAATACCTTTTCTTACCTTTTCCCATTTTCTTCATGTTACCTACAAATGTGCTCTATATATCTACCTGCTTTTTTTCATTTACCTGAAATCCGTACATTGGTCATTTGTGTTTGCGTGGATGTCTTATGTCCCAATATTTTAGAACATTTCTCATGAATGTAGCGATTTTCAGCTGTTTTAGGATGGATCTAGTGACACTTGGTAATTTGACTTAGCAATTCTGACCTGAAATACTGTTGATTATTTTCACTGTGTCAAGTCAGGTTTGTCTCTAATCGGCTTGTCTTTGTCACGACGCAAAAACCCCGTGCCTCGTTTGTTTGTTTGTTGTACTACATCAAGGCTTCCACTTTTATTCAATGACTATTCATGATATGGTCCGTAGGATAAGGAAGCAGTCATTAGAGAATGGAGGCAGGGGTAAGGAAAGGAGAGACTTTCAGTGATGGCGTGCGCTGTTGCCGACGAGGTGCTGCGCACAGTAACAATCAGCCCTGTGCTAAGGAATGGGAAACGATATGAAGGTAAATAAAGAGACTTTTTATCTGTGAAGATTTTTTTGGTGTAGAAATTTTGTCAAGGCTCTCAAATTTGGAATGGCATGCATGCATTGCATTGCATCGCATTTCGCGATACAATAACTAGGCTCATTAATGCAACATTGCTTGTATATATTAGGTTAAGACACACCCACACACACACGTGTGTATATATATAGATATATATATAATATATATATATATACGAGTGTGTATATAGTACCTCATAATTGTAAGGTTAGTGAAAAACTGTTAGATTTGGATTCCCCCAAATGTGGGGTCTAGATCCGCCAATGAACACGAACCCTTTTAATCAACAAAAAATGTTTGACCTACTGCTGCGATCTTGACCTTTGACCTATACATTGACCAAAGTCATATACCACATGGGGTTGCTTCCTTGGCTAGATCGGGACCACCCCATTTGCCAAGTTTGATTGAAAGCGGTCAAACACACACACACACAGATTTTAATGATTACAATATTTCTTTTTCCTCTCGAGTCACGGTTAATTGAAACTATAAATTTAAATGATAAATGAAATGTACTTCACATTGTACAGGGTGGCCCATAATTCCCAATCGGTTATAATAAGTTTAGAAATATTTATTGATTATTCCTAGCGCAAAATATTATGACCATCTCGACAAATATTGTTTCCTTAGTAATCGATTACGTCAGTGTGAGCTCCGCTAGATGGAGTTTCGCTTTAATTACAACCGATTGGGATTTATGGGCCACCCTGTACATTATTTGCTTTCGGTTTCAGGACATCTTCAGTAAACTAATGAAGATAATTTAATTTAACCAAATAATGAAAGATACGATAATATAATTTTCTTAGTAGGTTCATTATTATAAACAAGACGGACCTTTTCGGTTTGGCGGCTGGCTGAAGAAGATAAAAAACAGCCTTTTTTTATTCAGTTAATATTTATTACATTTCAGAATAATACATTTTAGTTTACGGAAATGAAAAATAATATCGAGAAAATAGAGTTCAAAGTGGAAAAAATAACAAAAAAATAAGATATTACTGGCAGAAGCCCGTGGTAAAAAATTCAAAATACTACGTTTAAATAAATAATCAACACGGGCAACTTAGGGAAAATTACTGAATGCCCCGGTTAGGTCAACTGTACGCCCTTAACGATTGGTTAGGTTAAGTCGTGATATTTTCGTTAGTTTTGAGAGTAAACTAATAAAAAGACAATTCTTCCTTTGAGAAATAATAAATTAATTTTTAGTATCAAGTAGTACACGGAGAACACTAAAAATACTGCAACTGGGCCTGACTAACGTCACGGCAGGCAATACCCACTGTGAAGTAGTGGTGTTTTACGACTTCCCGGAGTCTCATTCGCTCGAGGTAGCGAGCATATTTCCAACGGGTCTGTAATTAAAAAAAATAAAACTCGTCACATTAAAGAGCCCAGGATTCGCGTCTAATCAGATGGAAAATAGGGAGGCGGAAGGCAAACGAGTGATGATGCTTTTAGGTATACTGTACCTGTTCCCAGAAGTCGAACGCAGTTAACAAAAAAGTCAAATCTATAAAGTTTTAAACTACTAAACTCAAAACATTTAAAAAAAAATTAGAAATAGGACGAAATAAACAACCGAATGAGCAAGAAATATTCTTATAACTAATTTGGTTTTTGAAAAATGTCCACAATCAAAGAAAAAATATAATTTTAAATGTCTATAATATTAAGTTCCTTTAAACAAATTCAAGTTTCGTTCTTGTCACTTTTCATTATGTAAGTCCTTAATTGTAAAAAAAAAGTCCAGGCACTGCTCATCAGGACGGAAAACGGGAAATTGTTTACAGTAAACTCCAGATCCACATTGGTGAGAAGCGTGAAGTGGCCCCTTCGTAGCAGTCGTCAACTAAGCCGGCCTTAGACCAGATGCCCTACAGAAAATAATAAAAAATTTCTAAGTGATTCTATATATATATAAAAAATAAGTTTATTCTATTGTTGTCACTTCCGCTACTCTGGTTCAACCTACACGTAAGTCATTTTAATATGTCTAAATAAAAAAAACTGACCTCACGTAATATAAATAATGTTAAAATAAACCTGTAAGGTTTAAAATCTTTAAATTCAACAAATTTAATACATACCTGAAGTGCCAATTACGAACGCTTAAATTGAACGAGGAAAGTCAGTTGTTGAAAACAAATATGTACCTAAAAATACAAATGAGATAAAGCTTAAATGAAAATACTATTACCTAAATTGAAACACATTTTAATTATTTAGACAGTTCTGGCAAACTCAAAACATTAACAAAAGCAGGACAATTTACTAAGTACCTCCGTACTATAAGGATAACAAATACTCACAGCAACAAAAGATAGTCTCTTGGCTCGCTCCATACAAAATTCAAAGGATTTTATTATGCTGTCAACCTTTCACTACAGTCAAATATAATTAGCAACACTTTACAATGACACTTAGAACTTTCCTTGATCACAGTGTTGGTTTACGTCGTCGTCGTTGGCCTAGGCAAGCTACGGCTTGGGACCGTAGCGCATCTATCCGGTATAGGTTAACCTGGATGATGTAGCCATAAGCACTGCCGCTAGTTAAGTGCCAACCAGTGATTATCTCACTAGCCGTATTGAGTCCGTTAGGCGAAACTGCGACAGTACCAAAGGTGGAAAATATAACCTTTGGTTTTCTATTATTTATTTGTAAAATGGACATGGTATTAGATTAAAATAAATATTTGAATATAAATAATTAACTGACAATTGTGATATATAATTAATTATGTTTACATACAATAAAATAATATAGTATACATAAAATTAGTATTAATGTGGTTCACAATTGAATTATAATGGGGTAACTAATTTAAAATGAATTTATACTATTCCGAAATTCAAGATGGTAAAATTAACATTTATCTTGAAACTAAAATAAGAGTATTCACTACACACTCCCCCACCAGAGAGAAGTTCAAAGAGTTCCGAACGACACAGATTTCCGCTGAACCTTTTTGGTAGCTACATGTACCTCACTTAAGGTTGATTCCAAAAACGCAGGCTTAAGACGATCGATAGAAACCTTGTCGACCTTGGAACCGCGCTGGATGAGAAATGATTTGCGCGTACGTCGGAGAACTTCATAGGGCCCGTCATATGGACATTGGAGAGGCCGTTTTGGGAGAGGTACACGAACGAAAACGTGGGTGCAAGATTGGAGGGCTGGGGAAACAAAGATGTTCTGTTGGCTAGTCAATCGAGGGGGAACAGGCTGAAGGGACTGCATGTGAGAGGAAAGTGTTTGAGCGAATTCCGTAGGATCACATGACTTATCCCCTGCAGTGAAGTAGCCACCTGGTAGCCGCAGTGTTGTTCCATAGACTAGTTCAGCCGCTGTAGTCTTCAGATCACTCTTAAATGCAGAGCGAATACCAAGCAAAACGAGTGGAAGCTTATCCATCCAATGGGAGTCTTCGTGACACATAAGGGATGACTTCAGCTGGCGATGGAAGCGTTCGACGAGGCCGTTAGCTTGCGGATGATACGCACAGGTATGCGCATGTACTGTACCCAACAAGCTGGTAAACTTCTTCCAAAGCGAAGACTCAAATTGGCGACCTTGGTCAGTGATGACTTTTGTCGGCAATCCAAATCTTGATACCCATCCATGAAGAAAGGCTCTTGCAACAGTGTCCGCTTGGATATCAGGAAGTGGGATGGCTTCAGGCCATCTGGAAAAGCGGTCGAGACAGGTGAGCAGATAACGTTGGCCTTGAATCACTGGAAGAGGGCCAACAATGTCTACATGAATTACCTCAAATCGCTGGGATGGGGGCGGGAATGCGTCAAAGGGGGACCTGGTGTGCCTTTGGACTTTGGCACGCTGGCAGGCAAGGCACGTTTTGGTCCAATGTTTGACATCCTTCCGCATCGAGGGCCAAACAAAGCGAGAGGTAACCAGGTGTTGCGAAGCACGGATACCAGGATGGGAGGGCTTATGAAGATCCATGAAGACTGCTTTTCTGTGACATGGAGGGACATAAGGGCGAATAGCAGCTGTTGATACGTCGCAATAGAGGGGCACAGACAATCCTGGCATACTCATTTTCTTGAGGGAAAGTGAGTGAGTGGAGTCTTCTCTGAGCAGGTCTTGTAGTTCCGTATCCTTATCTTGATCCTGTGCAATAGCATTCCACAGTGTAGAGCTGAGGGTAACAGAAGTAATCTCTATTCTTGAAAGTGCATCCGCTGGAGTGTTCAAGACACCTTTGATGTGGCGGATATCTGTGGTAAATTGCGAGATATAATCGAGTTGCCTGATGACTCTGGGAGAGTGGTTACAGCTGTTTTTATTGAAGACAGTGACCAAAGGTTGTGGTCGGTAAAAACACAAAACTCTCGGCCTTCAAGGAAATGTTGAAAATGCTTCACGTTTAAGTAAATAGCAAGAAGTTCACGTCCGAAAGCACTATAACGCGTTTGGGCTGGCTGCAGCTTTTTCGAGTAAAACGCGATGGGTGCTTGTTGACCGTTAATGGTTTGTTCCAACACACCACCGATCGCAACATCTGATGCATCGACCGTCAGAGTTAGGGGGGCATCACTGATAGGAAATGACAGAGACAATGCACTATTGATAGCATTTTTGGCATTGTCGAACGCCTGTAAACTATCGCTACACCATAACAATTTCGTTACCTTGCGTTTGTGTGTGATCATAGCGTGTAGAGGAGCAAGAACACTAGCACAGTTTTTAATGAACTTGTGGTAATAATTTACCAAACCTAGAAACCGACGTAACTCACGCTGATTATTTGGCATTGGGTAATTTTTTATCACTTCACACTTGTCCTGAAGGGGGTAATTCCGTGCTGCGAAATCGTGTGACCAATAAATTCCAAGGTTGGCTGTGCAAACACACACTTAGATGCATTAATAGTAACACCGTATTGTTCTAAGCGTTGAAAGAGGAGTGAAAGATGTTCCTTATGTTCCTCTTCCGTTGAGCTGGCCACAAGCAAATCATCGATGTAGGCATAAACAAAGTCTAAGCCTCTGGTGACCTCATCTATAAACCTCTGAAAGGTTTGCGCAGCATTCCGTAGCCCGAACGGCATCTTCACAAATTCGAATAACCCAAATGGTGTACAAACTGCAGTCTTGGGAATATCCGAAGGCTCTACGGGAATGTGGTGGAAAGCCTTAACGAGATCTATTTTACTGAAGATAGATTTGCCGTGGAGAAGAGAAGTAAAGTCTTGGACATTTGGTACCGGATATCGGTCCGGGATGGTTGTCGAATTCAAAAACCGGTAATCCCCACATGGTCTCCAGTCTCCTGACTTCTTCTGGACCAGGTGTAGGGGAGAGGACCAACTGCTTTTGGAAGGTCTTATTATCCCAAGATCCAGCATAAGCTGGAATTCCGATTTGGCAGCTTTCAGTTTGTCCGGGGCAAGACGTCTGGGTTTTGCAAACACAGGGGGACCTTTTGTTGTAATGTGATGGGTAATGGTGTGCTTAATGGTATCACCCATCTGCATCGGTTGAAGAATTCCTGGATATCGCTGGAAAAGGCACTGGTACATGGAATTAGGGGGAACGAGGGAAAGTGCAGAGTTCGAGGCGTCCGGAAGGGCAACCTGTTTGGCAAGAACAGAAAGCAGTGTGGCCTGTCGCATAAGCGTCGCTTGTCAAGATCCACCAGGAGTTTGAAATGCTGGAGGAAGTCAGCGCCGATTATGGGATGCCGCACTTGAGCACAGATGAAAATCCACTTGAAGGATCGGTGAAGGCCCAAGTTTAGTTCACGCGACTGAGTACCGTACGTGGGTATGCGTGAACCGTTAGCAGCGTATAGAGGCGGAGATTCCGAGTGCGTATGACCAGATTTTTGAGGGAATACACTGACTGACGCTCCGGTATCAACCAAGAAATTGACACCAGAGTTCCTGTCCTTTATGAATAACAGGTTGGTAGTGCGAGTACTAGACGCCATTAGGACTCGCTGCTGGGGTTTTCCGACGAAAAATTGCAAGGGGAGATGCACTTCCTAGCCTTCTTTCCAAATTTCGAGTGTGTAGAAGCAGATCTTCCCGGAACTCGAACGATGCCTCTTCGTAAATCTTGACCGAGAATGGCTTCTTTGCCGTTGATTTTGTAGCAGAGAACAAACGTGGTTGAGTTGTTGACTTAACTCTTTCACTTTCAACTCCAGTTCCGATTGTGTGTTCACGTTGTTGACCGGAGCTGTGTCAATCTCCACTACTTTGTCGGCAGTTTCTGCTAGTTTATCAACTGGAGTAGCAGGATCCATAGTGGCCAAGACACGCTGAGCTGATGGAGGAAGTTTCTGCAAGAACAACTGTCTAAAGATGTCCTTATCGAAGGTTTGTGCGCGTTCGCCTAGAGCGCACTGCATAGCCCTCAGCATTTGAGTGGGCTTACGGTCTCCAAGTTCTTCTTTCGAGATTAACTGATGTAGTTTCTCACGCTCGGAGACAGTGGTGCGGCACAGGATGGCAGATTCAGATCGTTGTACGGGTCCTCACTCGTGGAAGTAGATACGATGACGTCACGGACTTCAGAGATGATGCTCGCTGGTAGAGAGGACAAAACATGATCGTATTTCGTCCTGCTAGCGGTGATCCTTCCCAAGTTGAATTGTGATTCCACTTGGTGGAACCAAATAAATGGATCACCCGGCCAGAAGACGGGGAGCTTTACGCTCAAGTGGGAGATGGCACCAGCGTCGTCAGGCATCTTCTCCTATGCTTGCTGACGTACAAGCAAGACGACAAGTTCCCAACGAAGGAGTGGAGGTTGAGACGAGCGCAGGCACAGAGCGCACGGGCAGGGGTGAGGGGCAGAGGGCACGAGCGACATTACAGTCTGGTCCTAGTCGCTCGGGTGAAGGGGGTGATGGGCACGAACGACATTACAGTCAGTCCTAGTCGTTGGGTGAAGGGGGTGATGGGCACGAACGACGTTACAGTCTAATCCTAGTCGTTCGGGTAGAAGGGGTAATCCAGCTCCGGGGTCACCAATTGTTGGTTTACGTCGTCGTCGTTGGCCTAGGCAAGCTACGGCTTGGGACCGTAGCGCATCTATCCGGTATAGGTTAACCTGGATGATGTAGCCATAAGCACTGCCGCTAGTTAAGTGCCAACCAGTGATTATCTCACTAGCCGTATTGAGTCCGTTAGGCGAAACTGCGACAGTACCAAAGGTGGAAATATAACCTTTTTTCTATTATTTATTTGTAAAATGGACATGGTATTAGATTAAAATAAATATTTGAATATAAATAATTAACTGACAATTGTGATAATAATTTATGTTTACATACAATAAAATAATATAGTATACATAAAATAGTATTAATGTGGTTCACATTGAATTATAATGGGGTAACTAATTTAAAATGAATTTATACTATTCCGAAATTCAAGATGGTAAAATTAACATTTATCTTGAAACTAAAATAAGAGTATTCACTACAACAGCAATCACAAAAATCACGATAAAGTGAAGATGATTTGAATTCGCACGTTCATTTACAAAGTTGCACAAAACCCCTTTTTTTTGCCTTAAAATTGCAATGATCCCACGGTAATTGCAATGATCCCACGGTAATTGCAATGATCCTACGGTAATTACAATGATCCCACGGTATCGATATTCAAAATGTTGGAGATATAACAGTACACGGAACTCACTTTTGTTTAAAAGTAAGTACAGTCGCTACAAAAAGTTTGGTCCAACGCTATTTTTAAATTTGAAAGAAAAAAAATCAGTCAAGTTGGTTTTTTTTGCATAATACAACTATTTCAGGCTTTTATAACCATTTCTTTGGACGATATAAGGAATGGCATGCATTGTTGGGCAATAATAATAATAATAATAATAATAATAATAATTATTATTATCATCACATCGTAATAAGAAAAGCTTATAAGGTAAACAAATTATATCGTAATTTTTATTTCCAGACAAGGTCACATTTTAAAAATAGCATTCAACCACACTACATTACCAGTTCTGTATTTTAAGAAAACAATCTACAAAGATAAAAGCAATTTAAAAATGAACAAAAACATTACTTTCATCAGGACATGCCTCGCCTCGTTAGTCTTAAAAACAATTAAACGTGTTGATGTATGATTCTAAATCGTACTTAGAGAAAAATTAAAACTGGTACATAGTGCGATAGGAGACTCTCTCTCTCTCTCTCTCACACACACACACACACACACACACACAACACACAATAATTTAATAATTTTCA
This sequence comes from Bathynomus jamesi, assembly GCA_023014485.1. NCBI lineage: Eukaryota > Metazoa > Arthropoda > Malacostraca > Isopoda > Cirolanidae > Bathynomus > Bathynomus jamesi. The sequence continues at coordinate 1,065,828 of JAJOZX010000177.1, read as the reverse complement.
AAAAAAAATGTCTGAAACTATAACTACACCGGTAATGTTGCTATACGCACGTTCATCTCGCATGGAGCTTTGTGTGCATCCGAAAGATTGTCGGGTTTCGTAAGGTAGTCAAGAACACACACACATACACCACATACACACACACAACAAACACACCACATACATAAACACACACACACACACACACACACACACACAGGACACCAAGTATTATGATTAAACTTTGGGCAGAATACTGTTCTGCTCATTCATCTATGCAACAAAGGAAAGAGCAGCTCGCAGCAACATTGAGAGGCGCTTATAAAAAGTTATATACTATCGAGACCTCCGTAAACAATACGTAACTCTTCATCGATGACCGAAGCCAATATTCTGCTTTATCATATTCAAAACATTTCCTTATTTTGCTTTAGAAGTTCTTGCGTTTGAAGGCGCATCAGCGATCAGTTTGTATATCTCCTCCCGACGGCAAACAAATACACCTTTTAAGTGAGATTACTTACTCTTCTTTGGGAATTGAAGAAGTCTGCTAAGGAACGAATAATTAATCAATCCATAAACAAGCAAATATTTTTGTTTATATTCCAGAGCTTTCGGTACCTCAAGAACGATTTCAATAAAATTTTAATTTCAAATTTTAATTTTTTAAACTTTGAACTGGAATTAAAATCAAACGACAACAACGACAAATAAAGTCATCAGTGATAAAAGATCTTGATAAAAAAATTGAAAACGCAATTTAAAATTTTTAAATTTTAACGACCTTATATAAAAAGTTAAAACCGAGAATAGAACATAAAACTTCTATCTATTCAAATCATTGAATGATAAGCAATCATTCAAGTTCCCAATATGACTCAAACTGAAATTCTTTCAGTCAGATTCAAATCTTGAATGGAATAATTGTTAAATGAAAAATATATACCTCAGAGTATAATAAGAGGTTTGTACATGGGTTATATATATATATATATATATATATATATATATATATATATATATATATATATATATATATATATTATATGCGTCTCGGTGGTGTAGTGGTTAGCGTCGCTGACTACGAATCCATCGGCCCCGGGTGGTTCAAGACCCGACGGCAGCCGGCGCGCAGCAAAACCCAGCTGTTCATCCTTCCACACAATAAAGAAAGTGGGTGGTAGATAAATTGGTACCCTAGGTGGCCTACTGGTTAAGACGCTGGGCTGCTGATGGGGCGTGGTTCGGATTCCACCTTAAACTGTAGGTCTAAGGTGGAGTGAAAAGCTTGACCTTCGTCAGAATAAACAATTCGGGCGGAAGCTAACCAAAGGTTATATATATGCTGCAAACCACAAGGAAAAAGAAAAGCCAAGAATAGGTATTATAATAGTGTAACTGTAGAGGAATTTGAGCGTAAAAATATCCTTAGCCTACCTTACCATGTTAATTTTCAATGCCTTCCGACTTTACTTAAAGCACTTGGTATCAATGTAGTCTTTAAGTACAATAATACTGTTAAATCACGCCTAATAAAGAATAGCCCGGATAATGTGGTTGGTTGTGTGTATTCTATCGGATGTACACAATGTAACTCAGTATATATAAGCCAAACTGGTAAAACAGCATAAATATGCGTAGAACAGCAACTAATTCTAATGCATTATTTAACCATATGTATAGATGTAATCATAGCATCAAGTGGGATAGTTCTAAAGCGTTCGTTAAAAACAGAGATATAATTGAAAGGAATATTCTAGAATGTGTATTTATCCATTTTTAAAATAATTTCAATAACAGTACAGTGCGGGAATGTATAAAATTGACAATATCCTGTTAAAATTCCTTTTGCCTCTCATTAAAAATAATTTCAATAACAGTGTGGGAATGTGTAAAATTGACAATATCCTGTTAAAATTTCTTTTGCCTCTCATTAACTCCTGTTAATTATGTGCTAATCTTTTTGTTTCCGTCCCGCTGTATATATTTTGGGCATCTCGCTTTCTCCCTTTATTCCCTAACGAGGTGTATTTCTGAATACACGAAAGGCCTTGGAATCATCTTTCTTTTTCCTTGTGGGTTTGCATCATTCATTCATTTCACGTGTTTAATTGTGAAGTTCATCCCATATATATATATATATATATATATATATATATATATATATACAGGGCGTCCCAAAAAAATGTATACACACTTTAAATAATTATAAAGGCAGTGTTTATTAAAATACATTTCATTTTCAAAATGTAATAGAATCTACAGACATTATTTAATTGTTTTGTCAACGCCTGTTTTCAAACTGACGTCCGTTCTGGTCCAGGCACTGCTGATAACGCGAAGCAATGAAATCGCAAACATCACGAAACATTTCGTTTGGTATTTGTGTGCATTCTCGTTCAATGGCTGCTCTCAATTCAGCGACTGTTGCAGGTTTTATAGCGTAGACTTTGTCTTTTAAGTATCCCCATAAAAAAAAGTCTAGTGGTGTGAGGTCTGGTGAACGCGGAGGGTATTCTACGAAAACCCTTCGTCCAATCCACATCCACATCGTGCCAAGTACCACTCGCAATACTCCACTCTTCGGTCCGGATCATCTTCATTAATAGCATGGACTAATCTTGGAATGTAACTTTTCCATTGACAGCGCTTCTGAAATTCCTACCTCACGACTCGCTTGCCGCACAGATTTTCTTGGACTTTGGTGATACGTTTCCAGTACTCTTTCTTGCTTTGTGGGGCTTGTCGATGTCCGTGGTCTTCCGGAACGCTTCTTGTGGACATTCTGAACAGTTCCATCGGCTTCAAACTTATCTCTAATTCGAGTGATGGTAAGTCGCGTTGGTGGATCTGTTTGAAACTCCCTCCTAAACTGTCTTTGCACTTCAACTGCGTTTTCACACTTCCAGTAGCATTTTAGAATGAATTTCCTTTGTTCAAAGCTTAGTCTGACTGCCATTATTAATTCTAATGGGTTTAACTTGGAAAGAAAGAAACATCAATTGAGCTATCAGCTGTTAAAGTGTGTATACATTTTTTTGGGACGCCCTGTATATATATATATATATATATATATATATATATATATAACAAAAGTACTGCCACCAAGATTCGAATCCGGGACTTCTGAGTAGGAGTCGCGAGCTCTACCCACTCGCGACTCCTACTCAGGAGGTTCCTGGTTCGAATCCTGGTGGGGGAACTTTGTTTCATACATAAATCAAGCGTGTTATTACACACACACACACACACACACACACACACACAAGTGTATATATATATATATATATATAATTATATATATATATATATATATATATACAGAGAGAGAGAGAGAGAGAGAGAGACTATCAACAGAACTGAAATTCAAGGAGGTATAACACATTTTGTCAACGTAATATTTCATCAACACAATTCTTACCCTAACTTAATCTAATTGAGCCTAACCTAACCTATGTTCATCTAACCTAACTTCACCTACAAGACAAATGTCACTTGGCTCTTACGGAGAGGATCCACAGTTTCCAAACCTTCTCTTTATACAGGGCTTTGTACAGTATTTGTATATCAGTATTCTTAATGTTTTGTATTTGCAGTAGAATACTGCAGTTTTTGTTTCTTATCTATAACAGTAATCTTCACCTACTGAGTTTACTGTAAAATATGTCCTAGCAAAGCTCCAATAAAACTTCCTAAGTTTCTTCTCAGTGTCATTTCTGTTCTCCTTGACAGTCTGAAAGTGAAAATGCTCGAAGTAAGAATTCCAAATATGAGTAAAGCATTTCCTGATTTGGGAAAGGTGACACGGTTGAGGGTCTGAAGAGTATTTTGTATGAAGAATTTAACTTTGAATGAGAAATCCTCCAGTAGGAATGGGAACAGAACGATTTGACTATTGCCTCCTTTAAAATTCTCATTTGCAGATTTCCCTTGGGCGAGAAATGAAACCAGAATGACTTAGAGTGCGAACACACGTAAATGTAACACGACTAAAATTTTTTTATACTGTGTAAAGTCTAAATGGCTAAAAAAACTCAGATAAATCCTTTACGTATAACTTCTTGTTATAATTATTAAAGGTAATAAAAAGAAATCTAAAAACCCATATGTGAGTGACAAGGGATACAGGTGTGAGGGTAAGTGATTTGTCAGTCATAATCCATTAAAAAGCTATCTACATAATTATTTTTAAATTTTATATAGTCAAATTTGGTGATGTAAAAAGTTATGAAAAGGCTTTATATATATTCCCTTTTTAGTCCTTTAGTCCTTAATTAGAAAGAATTTGTTTTCAAATTTTTTTTACAGTTTAGAACCTATCATTTTTAATAACTAATATTACCCAATTTATTCCCTGTATTTTGTGAAGCTTCTTTCCTACTAATAATTTTATTTTTGTAAGTACAGCTAATACTAGATATTACATAATGCAAACCAACTAATTAATATTTGTTGAGTTACTAGTAAGCTATCGTTAGTATAAAATTAATGACTACTGAAAATACTAGGCAATTACTATTAATTTCTGATTGAATATACTGCACTAAATGGATTAAAAGACATAATGAGCACAATTAAAATTTTGTCCTTCCCATCCATATTAGATAATGCAAACATAATAGTATTATTAGTAATTAATATGGCAATTACTAATAGCAATGACATAAGTGAGAAACTTGCCTCATAGTTAATGTATGTAAGGACACGATAAAAAAAATAAAAAAAGAGTTGGAGTCAGAAAAACTCTTCATAGTATGCCGAGATCAAGAGCGGTGAAAGTTCATTTGCAATTTTAGCTTTATAAAGGATTAAAATATCATGGAATTTTGAAAAAACCCGAAAGTATTAACGCCTATAATTAATTGGTTAATGAACTACGTTAAGTATAAAAATGCTTTATTTAGTAATAATGTAGTATGCATGTAAAATTTATTATGCTACCAGTTGGCACCAAGTCTTATCCTGCCTTAGCCTTGATCTCGGGTGAAAAGGGGAGGAGCTTATTTTCACTATGGCATTGTGGGTAGCTTTTCAATGGCTGTTATGCAGAGTTAAATTTTCAGCAGTCTTATTCGAGAATCGGTTGTGTTGATTGCTGACCAAGATTCCACCTTTTGTTTGTTGAAACCTGTTTTCACTGAAATTAAAACTTAGTTTAAAAAAGAGAAACTGTATCTAGAAAAATGTTTTTTGCGATGAAAGAAGCCACGTTTACTCGCTGCAATTAAAAAAAACAACAAAAAAACGGTGAAATTGTCCAAGCTGAAACGTGATATTAATAAGTTCGAGAATGAATGAGAGTAAAAGATATGAATTTATTTTAATTATTTTTCCTTTCAAGACACTTATTTTGAAAAAGAAAAAAAAATATTGCTTTCAAAACCGGTTCAATTAATTGACCCATTTAATAAATGCTCACATTACAATTATTGTATTGTAATTATATATATTGGTAGATAGATAGAAAGAAAGATATATAATTATCTTATATATATATATATATATATATATATATATATATATATATATATATTGGAAGATAGATAGATAGATACATTTAAAAAATAAAAAATTCTATAGTTGCTACACGCAGATACATTTAAAAAATAATTATACACACACACACTGTATATTGGAAGATAGATACATTTAAAAAAAATAAATATATAGTTGCTACACGCATCTTTCTCACGTCAGCTCATCATTAGTTAATCTTATTCCAAATTATTCCTAATAACAATTCAGTCCTTCATAAATTACTTCAGAAATAAAATATTGAAATTTCCAGAAATTAATTAAGGAAATTAAAGAAATTGAAACAGGTTGAATATTGGACGTGATGTTGTCATACTTGTACCCGTTTACGAAGGAGTAATCTGACATACCCAAAGAATTAGAGGGTCGGCCAATATAACTTATAGCGTCGTTCTACACTTTGAAGTTACAATATCCGATTCAGTTTTGACATATACAAAATACCGTTTGTGTTGTATATATATATATATATATATATATATATGGTAAAATCTAAGATTCACAATTAATTTTTTAGAGTTCAAAATAATGACTTAAAAACCTGACCTGACCTGACTTAACGTAACATAACCTAATTTAATACTGAATAACTTAACTAAGGTGTAAATTATCTTGTCGCGAATATGCTATATATATATATATATATATAATATATAGTATACGCAGTTTTCGCTCGCTGGTGGGTGATGGTTGGTTGATGGGGTTTAACCTCCTTCGCAAAATCTAAGGTCATATGACCGAAAGTACCCACAGCTTTACGTGGGATCCGAACCACTAATCGTATATACATGTAAGTCATATACAGGGCCGGTGAGAGCTGCCACGGGCCCCGGGGAAGAATTGGTATATGGCCTCCCCCCTGTTTATTCAGTATTTTATTATGAATGTTTTTTGTGTACATAACAAGCAAACTGATTATATGTCCAAGTCACTATTCAAAACATACACTATGATAATATCTATAAAATGTATGTTCATTAATTATATTTCCTCTCTGTTATTTAATCAATTGCTTTATTAATATTTTTAGATTTTATCCCACCCTCTTTCCGGGCCCCCTAGAGGTCCGGGCCCCGGGGATTTAACCCGGCTTTCCCGCCCTCTAAGCGGCCCTGGACTCATACATATATATATATCCTTGATTATTTACACCGGACACTGTTGCTTAAAGGAGAGATGATAGAATCGTGGATTTAGTTTACGAGAGGGTTTATTTTAAGGCGTATTACGTATGTGTGGAATATGGCGTATAGGCTATGCAAATATTTTCCGTGTTTACAAAACGGTGAAGCCACAGCTCTAACAAGTCTTGCATAAAGACCTTTCTGCCATACGTTTTATTTACTTATTTGCAAAGAAACGAGTTCTGTTTTAGTTATTGTAAGTAATGTTAAGCCTATATGAGACACCCCCCCAAAAAAAAATAAAGACCCTAGGCCTTTACGAGGCGCTGCGGCTTTATGACAGCTGATCGAACTGACATTTTATCCACAAGTTATTGTTAGGTTAGGTTAAGTTAGGTTGATTAGGTAAGATTAAGATAAGTTAGGTTAGGTTAAGTTAAATTATGTTGTTAGTTTTTTAGAGGGTCGATGATTTGGTCTTGTCGACAAAATGGGCGCCTATAGGTTCGAAGGAGTGTATAAGTACACACACCACACACACACACACGTAATATTCATTATATCGTGTGTTTGGTAATTAAAATGTTTACCAGCTTCAATTTATATTTATCATAAGGTACCAAAGCTTTGTTTGTTGTGATGAAATTAATAAAATGAAAAATAAACATTTTATAGGGCATGACTATCGATAACATCAAAAAGTACCCCCGTCCACAATCTACAATTCAACATGATGCATGTAGGCTATACAAACTGTATGAAACATATTATAGAAAAAAATACATTTCTAGTTTTACCCAAATTCTATGGAGACAATGAAAGGATAGTATATGTAGGTGAAGGACGGTTTGGTGTTAATAAGAGATAAAGAATATCGTTTCCTAAACCTACGTAACTTAACGATAATACCTAAAAATAGATAGCATTGTAAAAGGAATAAATTCTAAAGGCATCGGACTGTATAATATAATTAGATCCACTTATCACAAAACAGGACACTTTTATAAGAGACCAGAGCACGTTTTACCTTTAACAGAGTTTAAAAGCAGAATGTATATGACTTAATGTATATATAAATAATAATAATAATAATAATAATAATCATAATAATAATATGGAAATTGAATGTGGAGAGCTGGACATGTTTAATTGTATTTAAATCCTGGAAGCTATTGAAGAATAGGGACCCCAGCCTTCTTTAGTTAGGCTTATAAGGCTAACTAACGAAAATATCATGACCTAACCTAACCAATCGTTAGGTTAACTGTACGCCCTTGACGATTGGTTAGGTTAGGTCATGATATTTTCGTTAGTTAGCCTTATAAAGCTAATTAAAGAAGGCTGGGGTCCCTATTCTTCAATAGCTCCAAATCCTGATTTATGAAATTTGTGATATATATAATTGTTACCCATTTAATTAGATATTGTATATAGGCCTATAAGAAAGAAGTGTTGAATCACCTGAAAATCAGGGCCCCCAGCCTTCGTTAGTTTGCCTTATAAGGATAACTAACGAAAATATCACAACTTACTTAACCAATCTTTAGGTCAACTGTACGCCCTTGACGATTGGTTAGGTTAAGTTGTGTAACTAACGAAGGCTGGGGGCCCTGATCTTCAGGTGATCCGAAGTGTTTATAACAAGATCCGTGACTCCGCCCTCCTTTAAGTGCAATACCTTTTTGTTAATGATACGAAGTATTTCGAAGAAGAGCTAAATTATACCGCAGAAAATAAAAGGTCCTCTTTTCAAAATTGCTTTAATATAAATAATATGTAGCTTAATATACATTTATTCAAGTGGTCCATCACTTAAAAAAGATGCCCTTATGCTTGTGTCTTTTAACCCTCAAATGCTAGACTCGAAGTACTATATATATATGTGTATACATGTGTATATATACACACTGTTTACTCCAGCCTAGTGTTTAAGGGGGTGAAGGTGAATGCGATACTTTTCAAAATTTAGTAAGCTTTAAATCATGCAAGAATACTCTTATGAAATTTAATTTTACATTCTCGAGAATAACACATTTATATACACTGTAATATGATCAACTGAAAATTGTACATCCTGATAAGACAATCTTTGACAAAAGCCTGAAGGTTTGGACAGCTTTATAATCTGATTTGATTAAAACTTTTAATTAAAATTATCAAGCGTATAAAGCTTCATAAAGATATTGCGTGTAAAAGGATAGGACGCAAATGTGCTTTCTTCATTAACTAAAAGGTTCGAAGCTCATATTCCTCTATATCTGATAATGAATAGTCTGAGATTCTACTTTATTTAATTTACACAATAAATTAAAAAGGTTTCGGGTTTGAAGCTTTATGTAAACACGTTATCCTTGTTTATTAAAGTGACGAATAGAAATATACATTAATTTATTGCTTATGATAAATTACATCTTTCAAATTTCAAGCGACTTCTCAGTAATAAGCTCTGTTGCCCTTTTCATTTCAAACAAAAATATATCAACGCTATCGCATATGGTATCATACATAGCCTTTTAAGCTTAATGGTTATTTTGGCTTATGTAAAAGATAGAAAATTTTACTTTGGTGTGTATATATATATATATATATATATATATATATATATGTGTGTGTGTGTGTGTGTGTGTGTGTGTGTGTAAAGAATGTTTTAAAAATGGCTACCTCCTTAAATTAAATTTTATTTGTTTCTTCATAATATACACAAAAATATGAACTAAAATTTGTTTACATTTGCATCGCACCTTTGTACATATCTTCTTTATATGTACATAGGTTTTTCGGTGAACACACACACACACACACATATGTATTTATATTGTACATTTTATTAACTATCATTATGTTCATTATATTGCATGAACTTATTATGCAGAGAGTAAATATGCACAAGTATCTAGCAGTATATTATAACAACTTAATCATTCGTCTATAAGTCGTAAATTTTAATTGAAGAAAATAGTTAACATACTTTTTTTGGATCACCTAAAGATTAGGGCCCCCAGCCTTCTTTAGTTAGCCTTATTATAAGGCTAACTAACGAAAATATCACGACTTAACCTAACCAATCGTCAAGGGCGTACAGTTGACCAAACGATTGGTTAGGTTAAGTCGTGATATTTTCATTAGTTAGCATTATAAGGCTAACTAACGAAGGCTGATCTTCAGGTGATCCCTTTTTTGTACTGAAGATATACTCATAAGAATGACACCTTAGTTTCATAGACCAATTATAAAATGTAAAATGTAAAGCTTATGATCACGTAAAAACGTTTTATGGCAATTTGGGCAGTTTCTTCATGCGTGACTATATCAGAGAGAATTTTCTTCACGTTGTCTGAATTATCGATCAAAGTCATTCCTTCGTAATCGTTATTTTGGCGATATTACATCAATGTTGCTTTGGTCACTTCCTTTGGGAATATGTTTGAAGAGCGCGATCATATAAAAATAATCGGCTCACGTATGAAATTAATTAGAATCAGGATTAGGATAGTTACTCGGAGGGAAGTAGGTCATAATTGTAATGAGTCATTCGTGAAGAATAAATTGGGCTTGTTTATAGACGCTCATACTGTTCCTAAAACCAAGATTAAGTTTAGCTCATTCAAAGAGAAGTCGATTCGCCCTTTGTAAACATCAGTAATGAACTGTTCGAAGCAAGAAAAACAAATTATATAATGCTCGTATTTCGGCTGCATATCGATCAACTAATTAATTCTGAAGTCAAGCGTAGATATGTGTTCGTTTCATAGGTTCATACACGATCTGTTGAAGTAAAGGATGGATGTCCTTAGCATTTTGGAGCAGTCATAACGCGGATAAACGAACACATTTCAAGTTTGACGTAAGAAGCACATGACGAATCACAGACATACGACGAACGGAAAGAAACCAGAGGAAATTCTTGTCATTCATGATATAACCAAGTAGAGGAGACTGCAAGATAAAATGGGAGAAATATGCTCACCTTAAATTAGCCCAGGGACAAAAACAAAATGGCTCTTAGACGAAATGGAGTTTTTTATCCTTTTGGTAATGACCATGAAATTTGTTAGTACTGCAGTAACACACACACACACGCACCCACACTATATATATAGATATATTTGCAGAGAGAGAGAGAGAGAGAGAGAGAGAGAGAGAGAGAGAGTGTGGAGTATGTGTGAAATTCTTAAGGAAATTGTAAATAGATGGTGCACATTTTCACTTGAACACTTCAGATATTAGGGAAGAAAGTGTCTGTCTTCAAAGCACTTTAGGTTATTTCGATAGGATGGCTAATTGCCGATGTATTTAATCTTTATTTTTATTAAAGCATATAAGTTACCACAAAAACAAAATATAAAAAGGCAAAAAATTTCACTTTGGATGGCGTCATGCAAATTGATCAAGCTTAAACTGGTTGTAAATTCAAACCTATACTCGGAATGAATATTGTCATATATATTATATAATTGTGAAGGGGTTATATAATGCGTATACACAAGACTTCACTGTTTAAATATAAATTTGGTATTTAAATACGGAATATGGAGCCATTAGAGCCATCTTGGGGTTAACTTGTTTATCGTTGAGAGATCGCTGTTTGCCAGGCCTTTAAAGATGTTTAGAGTTTAAACCATTTTTTTCTACCCTGTTCACCGTGCTTCACTTAAATGTAAATGAGATGGTCTTTTAGCAAACGCTTTAAATAGATTCTCTCTCTCTATCTCTCTCTCTATCTCTCTATCTCTCTCTCTCTCATTTCACTGATCTGGAATATACATTCATTATTTGTTATTATTTCCCAGTATAGTTATAATAAGTTCACAATTTTCTTATCTTTTCGGTTGTAACTACATTCAATTAGATAAACACTTCATTTGAAAGATAGAGAAATAGCGTATATATATATAACTTTCATCCCGTGTATGGGGTTTGGAGGGGAAACATATGGTACATTCATTATCACAAGCGTATAAAAAGTTCAAAATATATATATATATATATATATATATATATATATATATATATATGTTGTTCCTTATAAATAACATAAATATTAGAAATAAAAATGAGAACTAAGAGAGATTATGAGGCAAATATTTAATGTAACAAACGAACAGTGACAAATAATATACAAAATTATGAACGCAAAAATATTCTAAAAAAAAAAAAAAAAAAATATGAAGAAAGTGACATTCGGCGGGATTTTAGGCCTGGCAAAATTAGGCCTAAGAAATTACTGGTTTCTGGTAAGTGAATTTTCAGTTAAATTTTTTTTTTTTTTTTTTTTTTTTGAGGTTCCTCGCTCGAGAACCTCATGAATTTAATTAGTTCTCATATTTCGGTCCTTGACTGAATTGAAGATCAGTCGTTTTTGGCAGATGATTTCACACTATCGGATGTTTTGGCGACAAGAAAGGCTTGGCCACTTTCATTCGACTCAATTTCTTGCGGGTGAAGTACTTCGGATTATTTTAAGTGGTGATGCTATATAGGCCTCTTAACTGTCATTTGACATTCTAATAATAATTCTTCTCGCCAGCCATTATGAACAATAAATATACGCCCACACACTATATATATATATATATATATATATATATATATATATATACGTGAAATGAATGAATGACGCAAATCCACACGGAAAAAGAAAAAGTTATTTCAAGCACTTTCGTGTATTCCTTTCCTGACGAGGTGTATTGTTGAGTACACGAAAGATCTTGGAATATTTTTTTCGCTTTTTCTTGTGGGTTTGCATAACACACACACACACACACACACATATATATATATATATATATATATCAGGCCAGGCCTAGAGGTGGAGCCACCATCTTGACGTTCGTGTGAAGAGAGACCGACGCACAGAACGTTTACCAGGTTTAGCAAGGTATATATATATATATATATATATATATATATATATATATATATATATATATATATCAGAGCAACTGCTTTGATTATTATGTTGACTTTTGCATATTTATTTTTAATTGCGTCTACATTCAAGTTAAGAAAGAAACAGAAAGTCTTAAGTAAAGTGAATAGTAGCCTACTTGGTATATATTACTAAGCAGTTTATGAATACAATTTTGTATTTAATCAGATTCTTATATGCTGGCTCTGTATTTAAGTGTCTGCTTGTCTTTTTGCCTTTACGTCTGTGTCTCTTTCTGTATATGGCGTATATACCTTTTCATAATACACATTTTTTGTATTCATTTTTTAAGCCTTTGAGAGTTAAGTTTTTTTTTTTTTGGCGAGAGAATAGGCTCAGTAATTATTTCGAGTGGAATTTGAAAACAGGTAAAAACTTTGTTGGGAAATTAGTCCCTGCTTTCAAACCTGCCGTAACTGAACCAGTTTTTACATAATGATCAATAAAGCCGCGCTAGTTGCCAAAGTACATCATCGTGTACGGAATGTTTTTAGCTTTGATAAACTCTCGTCCAAGTAAGCCATTTGAGTCGTTTCAACGTCAGACTGTTCCGGTGCCCACCCATATAGAGAGAGGGGCTCGTTTCTATGACAACGAAGGGTATGGCCTTATCTGGGAGCAATTAAGTCAGACACTGGTGTATGTTATTCATCTTCCACTCGTGGTACTATTACGTCACACAAAACTGGCCCTCTATAAGTACAAGGTCAGTTTGGTCGCTCTGCTTGATAACACATCCATGAAGATGCGATCTTTATCAATTAAACCAAATTTGTATGCATAAAACTCACTTTGGTTACAATTTTCAGATGAAATTTCATTAGGGTAGACATGCGCGCCCACACACACACACACACACTTATATAACATTACAGTATAGAGAGGGGGAAGTGGTTTCCGATTCTTAGTCACACTGAAGCCAACTCACAGCTTGTGTTGAATGAAAACAAACTAGAATCTCTCGTTGTTATCTTAATGTTTCATTTATTTAAGAGGAACAGAATAAAACAAAAAGAAACAGTTATAATTTGTCATTAAATAATGACAAAAAATGATAACGTGTGCCTCGCAATTGGAGGAAATTCAAATCTGGCCAAAATGTTTTTCCTGGCTCACGATAAATTCAATTGAATGAAACGATAAAAGAATTTGTAATTTTGATAAGGGTAGGGGGGACCAGCCCCCAATACTCTGACCAAAACTACTTTCATTCTCTTGATTTCATCGGTTGTTTTCAGTAATTTTGTCTATAAGTTGAATTTTTTTTATTATTCTTTGCTAAACACTTTTTTAAACCACAGTCTTTAATTAATAAAAGAAAATACAAGTGTTTTATTGCTGAATAATTGTGTCTGTGATATATATATATATATATATATATATATATATATATATATATATATATAGATAGATAGATAGATGGATAGATAAACTCTCTTAAATATTGCAGATTGTTTGGATTGTCGTTTGTATTTTCATATTTCGGGGCGATTATTTACACTACAAAAAGGCACCCCAGTATTACTACTTGAGAAGAATGCTCGGGGTAAGAAAAATAAGTTTTTTACTTTGATTAAAAGAAAAAAAAAAGTTAGTTTATGTTGGCAATACATTATCTAGTTTGACATAATTTGTATGTGGGGCGGGATAGTATTATGTAGAATACCCGTTCAGATCATTATTTTTTCTTCTCGTGGAGCCATAAGCTTCTTCGTTCTTTACACCGCAGCCGAACTCAAGGATGTGCAATGATTCATAAGAGATTGGGAGAATAGCTTAAGTTTCATTTCAACAGTTCAGAAATCTATCGCTTCTTCGCGATAACTTCGGATATTGAGAAAATAAAAGGCAAAATGAATATAAAGGAGAACGTTGTTAAACTGATAAATGAAACCATTTTAAATTGTAGGCCCTAAATATTTAAATTACTTTTCCAGTTGGGGGTTTGTATTTCAAGGGGAACAGCGGCACTTCTGAACGTGGGTATTTTCCTCTTAGTTTTACCAATGGGCAGGAGTTTCCTGTCGGTTTTGAGGAGCTTCCTTCCACTGTGGCTTAATTTATTATGTAACTCCTTCTTCCTGCCTCGAAAACGATGCATTTGATAATGGCAGTAACGATTCTCTTCACGTCTGGTGAGTCTTTTTCCTTTTTAATGGGATTTGTAGGTTAAATAGCTCTTAAGAAGAAACATTTAGATGGAAGATACTTTTTCTTATTGCAAATGTGGTTGTTTGAATTTCTATTAACTTAACTTTATTTACTCGTAAGTCTACTTTTATATACAGTTGTGCTAAAACGTGAACCCATCCATTGCAATCGATTTGTATGGATGTGTCTGGGAAATCTTTTGCATATCTGGAAACATTATCCTATATTAAAAAAATAGTTCACGAACGTATAATCGCACGTAGAAACCTTAGTGCGCTCCGTTCCGAAAAGGTCAAAAGAAAGCCACGCAAAAGTAAGTGAACGATTTATGTATTGTCATAAATGTGTTGAACGAAGTTTGCTTTGCAAGTTCGCTTGCATATTTCATTCTGTATAAGGTAACATTCTTAGTCTGAACGCAGTGATATTATTTTAGTATGATTGATCACCTTTGTAATTAGTTTCCCTTATATTCCAGGCATCATTTTGGTGCGGATAACGTAAAGAGCATCGGGTAGCATTGGGAGTCGTTCATAAATTATGTAAATCATGTTTTTAGAGACGCTCTCCTACCCCTTGTAAGACAATACAAGATTTTGTGCAGACACCCTCTCATAATTATACAAGATTACCCGAGGATACCCTCCTCTTGGGCAAAAACTAAAACTAATCATGATAATCAAAATATGCAGACAATTTACTCAAGATTACCACTCGTAATTATCACTCACGAAAAAATAAATGTACCTTGCTCACATTTCTCTCTTTTCTTCGGCTTGGTACCAGCTATTTTGTGACAGACATACTGCAAAGTAAGCGATGTTTATTGCTTTTTTTTTCAATAAAAAACAGACACAATCTCCTTGTCACACTTTCGCTTTAAGCCTCGTCCCATGACGACTTAAAAAAAGATGTCAGACACGAAAGGAATTTCCTCACATCCTCTTTCTTTACTTAGGAAGTACTTACATATTTCATAAGAGGGTCATAATGTCAGACTTCAGCGTTACACGTTGCATTCTACTTTGTTTACTACTTCACTGTAGTAAACACTACTGTAATGGAAATGAAATATTATTTCTGAATATTGTATGAGTAGCTAAAGAACACATCTGTACAAGATAAAACTTCAAAACTTTCGAGTTTTTCTATCTGAAAAAAGATTTACACACCCACGTCAATGCCTATGGTGCATATTGCAACCCTGACAGAGCATGCCCAGAGGCCTTAGTTCAGAAGGAAAGTGGCGCGAGTGACTTATAGAAGTAATGCAAAATAAGTAAAAATCCAAAAACGATAAGGTTAGATATGATTTTGGTGAGAAACCCCAAACTCCTTATAATTTAATATTAAGATTTTCTCCGCACAATCACCTTCCCCAAAGGCCTTATAGAATTTGTGAATAACCTCATGTCTAGATTGAAGGAACTTTCGAATGACCTACGGAGGGCCATTGTCAATGCTCATACATTTGGGGAGGGAAAAGGTACTTTGTCTCACCCGCACACAGTACCTCTTCCCAGGTGGTAGGGGTGTCGTCCAGGTGCGCCCTAGCAGACTTTCTCCTGTCGACTTTGTGTTCACGGTTTTTTGTATAGTGGAACGATGAACATGTGTACTGGCGCTTGCCAAAGATCCTTAAAGGTCTTTAGCTGGCATTCTTAGAGTACTGTTAACCTTACGAACGAGTCTCCTAATCATCCTGGGTGAGCTGTTCGGTGGTTGATCACTCCTGGGCAAGGTTGTCGTCGTCTTTATGTCCCTCTATTTGTAAATAATTTGGCGAACAGTTGATACATGGATTCCATATTTCGCAGATATCTTTTTGTGCCCCTCCCCACATGTATGAACTTTGACAATGATCCTCCGCAGATCATTCGAGAGCTCCTTCAATCTATAGGCATGATACCCGATATTCTTTACGTTATCCGCACCAAAATAATGCTTGAAATACAAAGGAAGTTAATTACATAGGTGATCAATCACACTAAAATAATATCACCCCCAGTGATGGAAATGGGTTTTAAGAACTAGGTACACACTTGGGATAAGGAGCACACACACACACACACATATATATATATATATATATATATATATATATATATATATATATATATATATATATATACACACCACATATATATATATTATATATACATATATACACAGTATATATATATATATATATATATATATATATATAATGATGACCTATATAGAAGTCATAAAGAAATAGTTTTGCAATCCCTGATGTTTGTCCTACCATTACTGATGCTCCGTCAGTTACAACTGCAAAGTGAGAAGTAGGTACACGCCGTGTACCCGCGTGTCCCCCCATTTCCATCACTGATCACTACGTCCATACTAAGAATGCATTTTATATGGAATGACATATGTAAGCAAAGCACATTCGTTCAACAAATTTATGACAATACATAAATGCTCACTTACTTTCGTGCGGCCCATTTTCACAACTAAGCGCACTGAGGTTTCACTGTAGGATTATACATTCGTAAACTATTTTCGATTGGTAGGATAGTGTTGCCAGATATGCCAAAAGTTTGTCATATGTAGGTGCAAAACATATTTCCCAGCCACATCCATACGGATCAATTGCAATTTAAGGTTCACTTACTTTTCGTGTAACAGTACATAATCTAACCTTTCCCCTTGGAGAGCTTCTTTAGCAACGGTTGGGGAAGGCTCGAAACCTTCAGTAACCACCTGCTTAAACGATCATAGATTCGCAATTAAGCAAACATCTTTATAGATCACTTTATCAAATGATGTTGTTGTAATACTTATAAAATTGTAGATTTAATTTCAGTGGCTCACTCAGTATCACATGTTGCAAATGCTCTCAATTTTTCTCGGAACTACATCTTCAGTTTCCCAGAAGTGAATATGGCTTCTTACAAAGGAGAAGTGAGTGGTAATATTTTAGAAAATAAATTCTACTTTCATTTTAAAATATAATTTGTTTAAACAAAAGTATTTGGATTCACTTTAACTGCCCGCTTTCTATTTCTCATTCATTTACGATTGAAAAGGAGAACTTCTAATTTGGGAAACTTCTTTCTGATTTGAGTGTGTCCCTTAAGTTCATAAACATCTCAGGATAAAATATAACATTATTGTTAGAAGTATCTTGCCAATTCAGAGCCTCGTAGATTCTATTTCCGAGTTTTCTTTCTAATTTTTCAGTATCCAAATTGTGCTTTTGTTTCGAAGATCAATTATGCGAAATATAAAATCTATCTGAAATTGAGAATTAAATTGCATAGACATAATTTCTGTTTTAAAAGTATGCCTAAATTTTGAACCTTAGAAGAAATCAGTTACTATCCAATTTTTTTAAATATATTTCAGAGTCCAGTTATACTCATTTTCACGTCAGGTACGTTATTATATATATATATATATATATTATATATATAATATATATATGATTATTTTATTGAATTAAATAATGAAATATATAATATGCATTTGTAATATACTTGTTATGTTTATTAATTTTAGTCAGTATCTTTAAGCTTTGAATAAATATCACTCATAAATACAATGCAAACTTTATCTCATTATGACTCGTCAGAATAATCTAGTGGTAAAGTGACAGACTCCTAATCTGAAAGTCCTAGGTTCGAATGCATCTCTGAATCTTTCTTGATAGATTAGTGGTTCGGATTCCACAAAAAAGCTGTGGGTCACATGACGTTAGATGTTCCGAAGGAAGAACCTTAGGAGATTAAACAATCCCAATAATTTATTACTGTCTGTATGAACGGGAAAAGAACCATGATAGGTTTCCGAATAACGAAAACAACGAGGGTATTTGTTATACGCCTGTCAAGTTGCCCCTGATTCCAGAATCATTTAACGTCTCATCATTTGGATTGATTCCCCCCCCCCCCCCCCACAAGAATATATTTCCCATCACTTTAGTTAGCTATGCTATCTAATCCACTTCATTTTTTAATTGGTTGTTTGTAACTATTTCTAATGCCCTAAATTATAAGTAAACTTCATTATGCCAATCAAATTGAACTGTAACATTAGAGTTTGTAATGTCCTCTTCACACGGACATTTTATTCAAAACTTCAATTAATACTTACAGAAATTTCTTCATTTACTAGGGTTGCTATAGGATTTTATGAGGGTAATTCAATAAGTATCTGCGATAGATTATAAACACATCACTTCTCAACATAGTCTCCCTGTTTCTCAATACACTTTGTCCAGCGATCTACAAGCTTCCTAATGCCATCACAAAATAATGTTTTTGGCTGTGTGCGTAGCCAGTCATGCACCGCCTCTTTCAGGTCATCATCGCCTTGGAATCGCTGACCTCTCGAAGCGTCTTTTAGTGGTTCAAACAGGTAAAAATCCGAAGGTGCCAGGCTGGACTGTAGGTTGGGTGGTCGAGAACTTCAAATTTAAGTTCTTGAAGGCATTTTCTAGTCTGTGCAGCGGTATGAGGGCGCGCATTGTCGTGTAACAGAATAACACCTTCCCGTTGCAAGGAAGTTCAAAGCGCAGCCCTCAGCAGGTAAAGTTATGCTAACACTGTTTTGGGATACACGAGGCTCTATCCTTGAACATTATCAAGAGTGTGGAACTACAGTAACAAGTGCATCGTATTCTGACATGCTTCGGAATGAGTTAAAGCAAGCAATTCGCACAAAACGGAGAGAGAGATTGTCGGAAGGTGTTATTCTGTTACACGACAATGCGCGCCCTCATACCGCTGCACAGACTAGAAAATTCCTTCAAGAACTTAAATTTGAAGTTCTCGACCATCCAGCCTACAGTCCAGACCTTGCACCTTCGGATTTTTACCTGTTTGGACCACGAAAAGACGCTTTGAGAGGTCAACGATTCCAAGGCGATAATGACCTGAAGGAGGCAGTGCATGATTGGCTACACACACAGCCAAAAACATTCTTTTGTGATGGCATTAGGAAGCTTGTAGATCGCTGGACTAAGTGTATTGAGAAACAGGGAGACTATGTTGAGAAGTGATGTGTTTATAATCTATCAGATGTGAAAATAAAATTGTGAAAATAAAAAGTGCGGATACTTATTGAATTACCCTCGTATATACACACCCTCTTGTTACAAATGGAACACGACCTTTTTATCTTGTTTACTTAACTTTAAATAAAATTAATAAGTCATTGGGTCTATACTCGGTGTAAATTAGTTTCTTTGGGTCTTTGATACTGATTTTATAAAAGGTTTTTGCATTGAATGTTTCGAAACTGGGAATCTTCTCTTTTTTACACGTTTAAAAGAAGATCGTCTCGCAAATTTTCTCTGTGGAAAATGAACAAAGATGAAGTAATACTCATAAATCCTCGTCTGTCAATGTGAAAATTATATAATTAACTATTTTTATTTTTAATTTCAAGTGCCAGGAATAACTGGTGTTGCGATGCTATTAATTTTAGCCATCTTGAGTGCGACGTCATTGAAGTGCGTAAGAACGAGGCAGTTTGAAGTCTTTTATTACACTCATCATTGTTGTGTTCTGTTTCTCCTTTTGCTCCTAATTCATCCATTAAGGTAAGAGTGAGTAGCATTTTGAAAGTTCTACACTAATTGTTGTATAAACGTTTCACCTAAATTCCATATTCATGTCTCTCAGTGGCGTTTTGAAAGGAGTTATCAACGTAGATTCACATCCTCCTGGCTGTCGCTTTAAAAAAACAACAACAGCATCAGGTTCGTTTTTAATCTCAATATGAAGTTCATTGTTTTGCAAGCAAATAGCCGTTTCTTCAGTAATGAAGTCGATGGAACAGCATCTCAGACGTAATTTCCATAACTGATAAAAGAGACATACTAAACAGTGATATAACTAACTGGTTATATGAGGCACTCCTAGGAAGAAGTGGCTAAGCGACAAAAGTTAAAAAAAGACGCCAGAAAAACGCAGTTAAAATTGTAACAATTTGAAAGTGCCATAACTTTTGAACTTCATCGAAATATCTTCAAAAGTTCAACAGTTATGTCACTTTCAAATTGGTACAACGTTTAACTACGTTTTTTGGCGTCTTTTACTTCCGTCGTTTAGCCACTTCTATAGTGAATCTACTTTAATTTCTTGTTTGCTTTTATTTCTCTTCGTTTACAGTATTATCACTCTTTCTACTTGTTTACACGGATTTTCTGAATTCTATAACCGGGTAGACGGGTTAACGTGGCCGCCATTGAAATTTAGAACGAATAAAGCGATGGAGGAGAGAAATTACAGACGATTATCACTATTTTCTGATTTTTATTTCAATTGAAACAATGAACACGACGGGGAAGGCAAGCGCGATTTTGTAATTTAATGGTTTGATCGTGGAGAGAGTTTCTAGCTAACTTTAAATCACAATTACAGCTTAATCGAACAAAACCCTCTTTCTATAAAACCCACTGGCTCCGAGACTGGCTGGGGTATATGCCTCCAGAATTTCCAACCTCTCTCTAATGGTTGCTAATTAGTGATTTATATTTCAAATAATTACATTTTACATTTGTTAATTTCGTACAATTTTATTAAATTTCTGATTAAACATTATTATATTTTTTATTAAAAAAACAATACACGACACTTCTTCTTTGGAGAGCCTCATATAAACTTGGGCATATGTATGTTTGCCAATTTTTTATACCGTGTATAAGTTTTCCCTATATCATTCTTTAATGATAACAGTGATTTTTATATTAAGTTGTTTTATAATTTTTATGTTTTTTTTTATATATATGTATATATAAGGTATAAGTGGGGATAACACTTCGATTAGTGACAAAGGCCTAAGAGATTCTTCGTCAGTTGACTTAGCTGCTGAAAAATCTGATTCATCTGGAATGGTTCATCCTTATCCTGAACTATCTAATGAAGTATTTGGGTACCCTGAGCCATCCGATGAAGTGTTTGGGTACCCTGAACCTTTTGATGAAGAATTTGGGTATCCAGAGCCCTCTGATGAAGTATTTGGTTATCCAGAGCCCTCTGATGAAGTATTTGGGTATCCAGAACCCTCTGATGAAGTATTTGGGTATCCTGAGCCTACTGATGAAGTATTGGAATACCCAGAACCATCTAATGAGGTATCTGGGTACTCTAAACAATATGATAAAGTGCCTGGGTACTCTGAGCCATCTGATGAAGTATTTAAGTACCCAGAACCAACTGATGAGGTATTTGGATACCCTGAGCCATCTGAGGAGGAATTCGGATATCCTGATTCAGCAGTCAGTATGTATCAATATCCTGAGCTATCTGACAAGAGAAGCAAAGCAGAATCACAATCTATAAGATCTTCGCCAGAACAATTAAATGACAGTTCTAAAATAACATCAATGCCAAAACCAAACTTGGATCGATTAAGGCACAACCAAAAAAGGTCCAGAAAGTACTGTCTCAAACCTCCCTTGTTCGTGACCATTCATTCGAAAGTAAGTAACTATTATATTGTTTCTTTGGTTGTTCGTCAGCTAATACTGTCTTATTCCCAAAATTATGTACTAAAATAAAAAATATTAATACGCTCTAAGAAGATAATACGAATTTGTGTACTGTACTTTACTATAATATGTAAAATCACGCTATATTATAGTACTCTTTTTGACTATTTTATTAATATTACAGTAAATACATAAAAATAGTATTTTTCTGTTGGTTAATTCATATTTTTATCCCAAAGTCATGGTTATGGGTGTTGTTGACTTCGTTGTACCTCTTGATAAACTGCTTGATCAAACACTGGAGAGGCCAAAAAGAAGTTGAAGTACTACGAATCAGAGAATTTCCAGCCAATGTGCTAGAACTTACATTAAGGAAACGAGGATTTCATTGTAATCCAGGACAGGTTAGTTGTTGCAGTTAAAGATCGCGTGTCAGTCCTAAATTTTAATATGAGTTGATAAACTACGTAAAATCAAAACTCAATAGAAGTACTTGACCGTACTTCTATAAAGTACATTTGAGACTTTGGTATGCCACTCTTTATTTTCATTTTAACTTCATACATAATTTAATGAAATAAACTTCAGTGTGCACAGTCATTAAATTAATACTTACATCTTTGGCGATACGTTTGCTCGTGCTCGAGTTGTTACTTACATATAATAGAAATATATTTGTGTGCACAAAATTTCGCTGAAGTCACAATTTTAAAAAATTATATATCTATTTTTTACGAGTTCAGTGTTTATTATTATTTTTATTATTATTATTATTATTATTTTTATTATTATTATTATTATTATTATTACAAAAAATCCGTTCATATTTCCAGAAACGACCATACCATTTATAAGGTCTAAATTTCGCTGGAATGCTGTCACCGTATATAATATTTATTATGTTATCTTCCTTTCATATTAAATCTGGCTTCGATTTTATGTAATAGACTTTTTTTCCAGTTCATCTTACTTCGGTGTCCTAAAGCTGCTCGGTATGAATGGCATCCATTCACAGTAGCGCAAGTAAGTGGGATCTCTTGTTAAATTACCAAAAATTTGCCTAAGAAGTGATTATGTGAAAAAAGTATAATTCATAGATCTCCAGTTAGAAAATATATCACTTGTTCTTTAAATTTAGAGATCTTCAGTTAGAAAATATATCACTTGTCTTTAACTTTAACGATCTCGTTAGAAAATATATCACTTGTTCTTTAACTTTAAATATCTCCAGTTAGAAAATATATCACTTGTTCTTTAACTTTAAAGATCTCCAGTTAGAAAATATATAACTTGTTCTTTAACTTTAAATATCTCCAGTTAGAAAATATTTCACTTGTTCTTTAACTTTAAATATCTCCAGTTAGAAAATATATCACTTGTTCTTTAACTTTAAAGATCTCCAGTTAGAAAATATATAACTTGTTCTTTAACTTTAAAGATCTTCAGTTAGAAAATATATCACTTGTTCTTTAACTTTAAAGATCCCCAGTTAGAAAATATATCACTTGTTCTTTAACTTTAAAGATCTCGTTAGAAAATATATCACGTGTTCTTTAACTTTAAATATCTCCAGTTAGAAAATATATCACTTGTTCTTTAACTTTAAATATCTCGTTAGAAAATATATCACTTGTTCTTTAACTTTAAATATCTCCAGTTAGAAAATATATCACTTGTTCTTTAACTTTAAATATCTCCAGTTAGAAAATATATCACTTGTTCTTTAACTTTAAAGAGCTCTGGTTAGAAAATATATCACTTATTCTTTAACTTTAAAGATCTCCAGTTAGAAAATATATCATTTGTTCTTTAACTTCAAAGATCTCCAGTTAGAAAATATATCACTTGTTCTTTAACTTTAAAGATCTTCAGTTAGAAAATATATCACTTGTTCTTTAACTTTAAAGATCTCGTTAGAAAATATATCACTTGTTCTTTAACTTTAAATATCTCCAGTTAGAAAATATATCACTTGTTCTTTATCTTTAAAGATCTCCAGTTAGAAAACACTTGTTCTTTAACTTTAAAGATCTCCAGTTAGAAAATATATCACTTGTTCTTTAACTTTAAAGATCTCCAGTTAGAAAATATATCACTTGTTTTTTAACTTTAAAGATCTTCAGTTAGAAAATATATCACTTGTTCTTTAACTTTAAATCTCCAGTTAGAAAATATATCACTTGTTTTTTAACTTTAAATATCTCCAGTTAGAAAATATATCACGTGTTCTTTAACTTTAAAGATCTTCAGTTAGAAAATATATCACTTGTTCTTTAACTTTAAAGATTTCGTTAGAAAATATATCACTTGTTCCTTAACTTTAAATATCTCCAGTTAGAAAATATCACTTGTTCTTTAACTTTAAATATCTCCAGTTAGAAAATATATCACTTGTTCTTTAACTTTAAAGATCTCCAGTTAGAAAATATATCACTTGTTCTTTAACTTTAAAGATCTTCAGTTAGAAAATATATCACTTGTTCTTTAACTTTAAAGATCTCCAGTTAGAAAATATATCACTTGTTCTTTAACTTTAAAGATCTCGTTAGAAAATATATCACTTGTTCTTTAACTTTAAATATCTCCAGTTAGAAAATATATCACTTGTTCTTTAACTTTAAATATCTCCAGTTAGAAAATATATCACTTGTTCTTTAACTTTAAAGATCTCTAGTTAGAAAATATATCACTTGTTCTTTAACTTTAAATATCTCCAGTTAGAAAATATATCACTTGTTCTTTAACTTTAAAGATCTCCAGTTAGAAAATATATCACTTGTTCTTTAACTTTAAAGATCTTCAGTTAAAATATATCACTTGTTCTTTAACTTTAAAGATCTCAGTTAGAAAATATATCACTTGTTCTTTAACTTTAAAGATCTCCAGTTAGAAAATATATCACTTGTTCTTTAACTTTAAAGATCTCGTTAGAAAATATATCTTGTTCTTTAACTTTAAATATCTCCAGTTAGAAAATATATCACTTGTTCTTTAACTTTAAATCTCCAGTTAGAAAATATATCACTTTTCTTTAACTTTAAAGATCTAGTTAGAAAATATATCACTGTTCTTTAACTTTAAATATCTCCAGTTAGAAAATATATCACTTGCTCTTTAACTTTAAATCTCCAGTTAGAAAATATATCACTTGTTCTTTAACTTTAAAGATCTTCAGTTAGAAAATATATCACTTGTTCTTTAACTTTAAAGATCTCGTTAGAAAATATATCACTTGTTCTTTAACTTTAAAGATCTCGTTAGAAAAATATCACTTGTTCTTTAACTTTAAAGATCTCCAGTTAGAAAACATTGTTCTTTAACTTTAAATATCTCCAGTTAGAAAATATATCACTTGTTCTTTATCTTTAAAGATCTCCAGTTAGAAAATATATCACTTTTTCTTTAACTTTAAAGATCTCGTTAGAAAATATATCACTGTTCTTTAACTTTAAAGATCTCGTTAGAAAATATATCACCTGTCTTTAACTTTAAATATCTCCAGTTAGAAAATATATCACTGTTCTTTAACTTTAAATATCTCCAGTTAGAAAATATATCACTTCTTCTTTAACTTTAAAGATCTCGTTAGAAAATATATCACTTGTTCTTTAAATTTAAAGATCTCCAGTTAGAAAATATATCACTTGTTCTTTAACTTTAAAGATCTCCATTTAGAAAATATATCACTTGTTCTTTAACTTTAAATGCTGAAACAACTTCAAGAGAGAATATTTTGTGCTGAGTGAATGTTGCATTATTTAAAGCATAATGAGTACTAATTATGTCTAATTGGACTAAGAAAGCAAGTCAAGTTTCATTTATATCATAGTACTCGTAGATGTTTATCAAAGTAAAAATGGTACAATTTATATGTTGCTTTCTGATCGGCATTTATAGGTAATTACGGCTAACGCGTATTATTTTTCATTTCAGTGCCCAACAAACAAATCTGGTTATTTTACAATTTTAATAAGAACAAAAGGCAATTGGTGTAAAAAAATTAAGAGACCAAGTTGTACTAGCGTTTTTACGCCCTGAACATACTAATACCATTTTGTTTCAAAATCTTGGTAATGAAAACGACAAGACTTTTTCCGAATATCATAAAAACTATGTTAGAAGCTCCTTAAGGAGTAATTCAGATGTTGAACAAAGCTTAGATGACAAAGATGATACGAGTGAAGTAGAGCAGAATGGATATAATCTCAATTCTTATCTCGCTTTTAATGTTACAAATAGGTGTTTTAATACTCTGCCGGCAAAAGTCAGATATGAAAATGAAGAAAAAGTCGCCTGAAAATGAAAAGCGAAAAGTTTAATACACTATCAACAAGTTTTTGTCCAGAAGAAGTTTACTCTATGGTCACCAAATGTGACTCAAGCAGTAGTTATCAAAATTCAGTGGAGAAACTTAAGCTTAATTTGAAATGCCAGCAACGTTCAAATTTAAGGAAATCTTTCATTACCAACTTACCAAACCATTCACGTTTAAAGAAATTTTCCACAACCACTGCTGTGTAGAAGATAACAAATTGTTAAATACAAGAATTAACTGCGCGAAGAGTGGATACCTTTGTGATGGTAATCAAACGTCAGATCTCATTCGCAATCCATGAATAATGTTCTTAATTACAATCAAGAAGCTCATGTTCTTCATTCTATTCATAAAAATAGAAATTTAAGTAATACCCAGTACTTTAATCCGAATCACCGTGCCGCAAGTACTTACAGGTTAAATCACGAGTCGAATCAGAGTCGCCTAACGCATCCAAATCCAAATCATCACACAGAAACCATCAGAATCTAAAACAATGTGATCCAGCAATGTATCAAGATCCAATTCATCATCATTCCAGCCATCGGTATTCAAGTCACTATAATCTAAGGCATCTTGATACAAGCTATCTTGCAACGATTCCATTAGTAGGTGCGTGTAACGCTAGTGAAGTTAAATGTGATTCAGCCAGTTCCCGGAGTTTCAACAGTTCACCAGAAGAACATACATCGATGAGATCCAAAATAACATCAAAGAATTTTCACAAAAGGGAGAACCATCCACAGCCACAATGTGAAAAGTCATAAACGGTGATTTTCGTTCTTATGTTATAGATATTGAAACAACGCAGAATTCACGTGCTCTAAGGTATGTATTTTATGCAGAAATAATGATAGTAATTCTTTAGTGTCTGATGTATAGTTTTATGAGATTTATAAGGAGTAATCACGGTTTATTGTCATATTCATTAGTTATGTCCGCTAAGCAATTCTAAAGGAAGTACGATAGGCTAAAATAATGATACAGATATTAATAACAATATGAAAATGTAAAAAAATAATAATCGCATTTTCATTTCGCTTTATTTCCAGATTGTTCTTCGACGGTCCTTTTAGTTCTTCAAATGAAGCCATATTGTCCTACCCAGTTGTTATTGGAATTGCCGGAGGGATCGGGGTTACGCCTTTATTAGCATCCTTAAATTATATTATGTTGGTATTTTATAGTGTGTGCTCGTATGTTAATGCGCTCATCTTTAGTCTTTTAAAGCTTTATGTAATGCTTTAAGAAATGCTCTGAAACTAAGTTATTATGGTAATGGTGGCTTAACCCACAACAACCCTACTTGACCGGGTTGAATCAAAGGCTTTTCGTCTCATCAATTCTCCGCCTTTTACCGACTGTCTTCAATCCCCTCTCTTCGTCGAAATCTCTTTACTGTCGCTATTATAACGGACACTGCTCTTCTGAACTCTCTAACTGCGTGCCTCCTCCTTTAAGGAGAGCACGCATCGTCAGACTTCCGACACATTCTCATTCCTTTTCTGTCCAACTCCCTAACGCAAGGGTTAATCGGTATTTTGAATCTTTCATCTACTCAACCGGTCAACTCTTGAACAATCTTCCTCAATTCATCTTTCCCCTTGTCTATGACCTCCAATCTTTCAAACGCAGTGTCCAGGCACCTCGAAAAGCCTGGACCTTGATTTTGTCTCTCTTCTCCTTCTTCTTCTATGACCGGGGGAAGGGGCTTTTTTGCGGCATTTGCCCTTGGCGCCCTCGTTCCTGCCTAAAAAAAAAAAATTAGTCGTGCGCATTTCTAGTTTCAATTTTCAACGATTACTAGGTGCATAAAAAACCATTCTAATTTTGAGAAGTCACGCTGTTAACTATAAATTTAAATATTTTATGAAAACCAAGTATCATGCAGTTGCATTTACGTGTGATTATGTGATGAACAATTTATGTAAATCGGGGAATAAAACCACATAAATTAATGGACGTTATTATAAGCACAAAATTTCGGTCTATTCTGAGGTCTTCATCAGGTGTGAATGCTTATGCTTCTAATACATCCATCACTTATTGTGGCTTTATTTCCCAAATTCAATTTCTCATAACTGATTTTTGCTTAATTCCAGAAAGTCTGGGCAAGCAAATCCACGTCGCCTTCACGTTGTTTGGGTAATGCGAGAATTACAACTTATTCTCCCACTTGCCCCATTTTTTCAGTCTCTCATTGAGTCATTCTGGGCAAGAAAACAGGAAGACAGATTAGAATTGCGTTTTCACTGTACTTCGAACCCCTTTCCAGACCATGATTCCATCGAGTCATTCCAGAAACAATACCCATTTTTGGAAGCGAGGCTTCACAAAGGAAGACCAAGATGGGATGATTTATTTGATGTTTGGAAGGAAAGTTATCGAAGGTAATAATTTACTCGTTAAGGTGCCATTATACTCCTTTTCAGCTTCACTACGACTTTTTAATATGTATGGACATGAATAAATAAAATTTCTGAACAAAAACTTTATGCCAAAGTCAAAAAACATTTACAGTAGTATGTGATGCAAATTATGATTTAAAATTTGTACTTGTATCTATGGTTGATAATTATTGTAGGTTTCAACAAATTTTCATGTTGATTTCACAAGGATTTAATCTTCAAATTGCATTTGAAAGTCTTTCCAAGATTAGACAAGATGTGTTTAGCATTTGTTGACCAGATGAATACAAGTTGAGGAAAGCGTTCAGTTTAATTTTGAGTTTTCTTTACTCTAAAAATTTTTTTTTTTTTTTTTTATAAAATTCGTACATTAAAGTGTGCTGTAAACATGCAGAAAACTTTACATTGAAAACACTCATGTAGACGATACACGCCACCAAATGCCGTCTTTACTGGTTAAAATATATTTAAACTAAAGCGATAAAAATATGATTTTTTTTTTTTTTTGCAGATCTGAAGTGGGAGTTTTCTGTTGCGGGCCGAAGTCCCTAAACTCACAAATTGGTCGTTATACTTTAGAAGCTCTTAGTCAAGGTTTAAATTTTAACTACCATCACGAAAGCTTTAGCTGATGACTCCAAATTATAAATTTAGAAATGTACTTACCATCACTTTAGTCTGAAGGTGTCTTGGTAACACTAACTGAAATGGCATTTTCTTTTAACGACTTGAATTCATTTACTTAAGGATATTTAGTTTGTATCTACTTTAATATTTCTAAATGATATTAGTTATTATTTTACTAAATAACTAGTATAAAGCCAGATACCTGAACACTTCCTGCAATAATAATTTCACTTTCAGATTAAATTTTTATTATACAAACTTTGTAAAAATAAAAATAATAAAAATATAGACCATTCTTTTTTCGCTACAATGGTCTTATAATAATGGAGAACAGTACACTCTTGTAATGTCACATACAAAACATGTTATCACGGGGACTTACTGGGTTTGTATGGATTACTTCGTGAACAATGAAGCAATTTCGGATCTTTTCCATTCAACGAGCTGTGAAAAAAATTATAAAAACAACTTTTTGGGGTTGCAAAATAATAAATTATTAAGAAACGTACATTTTAGAGGGGGAGAAATTTACTTTTTTCAACTTAGTGTTTGCTAATACACTTACTGTTTTAATAGAAAAATATATGCCGATATTTCAATTTGGTATTTGATAACATTTACTGTTTTAATTAAAAAATATATGCCGATATTTAGCTAAAAATGCGATAATTATCGAAAATATAATACAATAACAGAAAGTAAAGTAACATATATAACCTGATAAGCTATTTTTAACTCTTTTAACTTTAACCTAATCTAACCTAACCTAAATTTCTTCACCCTAAAATGTACTTTTTTTAATAAATTTATTATTTTATAAGCCCACAAAGTTGTTTTTTTTTAAATTTTTTTTCACAGACCATTAAACGGGAAAGAGCAGTAATTTTCATTAATAGCTACCCTTAATTATAAATTAGCTACTTAACCTCTTAAGCGTTATCGACGAGTTATATCTCCCAACGGTACGTATAAAAGTGTAAACAGTGACGTTTAACAGGTTAATTTACTTCCATCATTCTGTTTAGGCGTTAGAAATGGTAAATGAAGCATCAGTATTACCCGTAAATATTTATGATGACCAAAATTTATAGAATTACTTCTCCATTTAAAGGAAACGCAAATAACCACAAAATAGAGGTGACTATGCTCATTTATATTTGTTTTATTTTGGTGTCAGTTTAGATGAGCTATTTTAATTCACAACTTTTCACGTTCATTTAGCCCAGAATATAAATTCTTAAGAGTGTAAGTCCAGATTTGGGAAATATCCTGGTTTGGATAGCCTGGTTACATTTACTGATAACGAGGCTTACAGCTTACTGGTAACAAGGCTTGGAATTAATAGTAGATGTTCATTTAACATTTTAACTACCAGAGGTCTGCTAAGGCTGTAAAATCGGCTGGCGCTAGTCAGAATCAAATAGTAGAGTGGTAGCGTAGAAGGGTATAAAATAATAAAAAACAACTTAGTAACCTAACCGGCTATATAATATAGTCAGTCACTCAGCCATTGACTTTTTCATCTATAATTTATTAAAGGTGAATCGCCATCTAACAGCAATATTTTTCTTCATTTGCTTTGAATAATCAAACCATATGACATGAAACACTAAATAATTTTTAATAATGACACAATTACATAATTTTTACCCCGAAGGACCATAACTTTTTTTTTATATTGGGTTCATATGCTTCGGACAACGAAAATCGGAGGTTGAAAACCGGAGAGTTGGGAATCCTAATTTGCTTTTACCAATCCTTTATATATTATATGCGAGTTGTAAGTATATGGCTTATCAGTGCATGGTAATAACCAAAATGAAAAATCCATAGAATTGGAGTGAGAATATACTTATATGACCTCTTGGAGATTATTCTCAAACATGTTTTAGGATTTCTTAGATCAGAAATGAAATGGGACCTACCCAAATTGAGAACAAACCTCTTATCTTCGTAAAACTGAAGTGGCAATGAATGTAAACGGATATTTTTTGCATTTTTATGTATCTGTAAAAATGAAGGGGACTGTAAATGTAATACAACATATAGCTACTCTTATTTTTTTTTTTACACGAAAAATTGACTAATTGTCCCCATATCTTTTTAGGATTAGAACAAATAATTGCTGTTTTATTGAATTCTTACCAATTTGATTGTATAGTTCTACCTTATAATTAAGATTAATAACACGATTAATTGAATTATAATTGAATGATGTCCAAACTCTTATCATAAATTAAAATTTCATCATTAAAATTCATTAATACTCAAATTAAACATGATTTAAAAAGTTATTTTTCTCTTTCCTTCAACGTTTCATCACTAATCTCAGTGGTTCACATGTTGTTTCATTGTATTATGAAGAGTTTATTTAAATAAAATTGATCATAATTACAGGATTATGTTTCAGGGCCTAAAGAGTCATATATCTTTTTTCCTACCATACTACTGTAAAGGATGAATGAAAGTGCTGAATAAATTATTTCACGTATTACTCATGTCTCTCGTTTTGAAATTTATATTAACAGAATAAAATCTTATTTCCACACACTTCGATAGTACAGCCCCTTTTCCAGTGATGGTTAGCTGTATCTTCACTAGGTATGTAAGTGAATTGGGCATTTTCCATCCAGATCTCGAGCGGAGCTTTTTACCAATGAAGAAACTGTACAATTTGTTTAAGGATGATTATAAAATTATAAAGTAAACAAAAATCTTCATTATTTTATTTGTAAAAGAATACTTAAAATATGTTAGGCTTCCTCTTATATATTATATATATATATAATATATATATATATATATATATATATATATATATATATATTATATATATATACACACACATACATACACAGTAGTATTGGATTTAAGATATATAAATATTTTCCTTCCTCTGATTGGTCAGACTTTACAACTGAAACATGGTCCCTGATTGGATAAATAATTCATACTCTCTAGCCAAAGGTTCTGAATACACATCAGTGAGAGATGTACGTCTGTGAAAATGACAAACATTCTCAGGCATCATTCTTTAACTATTCTATATATATATATATATATATATATATATATATATATATATCGGCTATTGATTGATAGCGTGGAAAACGCAGTTTAATAATAAACAGGAACACCAGAGAAAAAATAAACATCCTTCAAGGTTTAATCAGTACCAACGTTTAGGAATGCACTAATTCCATCTTCAGGGCTAAAACAATAAAATGTCAAATCACATACAAAATACAAATTGCAAATTGCTTAATTAAGCAACGTACAATTTGCAATTTATATTTTGTATGTGATTTGGCATTTTATTGTTTTAGCCCTGAAGATGGAATTAGTGCATTCCAAATCGTTGGTACTGATTAAACCTTGAAGAATGTTTATTTTTTCTCTGGTGTTCCTGCTTATTATATATATATATATATATATATATATATATATAATATATATATATAATGAATATCTAACATTGTAAAAATACACAATTTAATTTTTATAAGAATAATAATTATAAGCTAATATCTATATCACATGCGAAATGATGAATTAATACCAGAATTAGATTAAAAGTTTAATTACATTAGAAATAAGAGGATTACATGAGTACTGATGTTTAGTATGCTTGCAACAGCAGTTATATAGGGATTCACTCGCTGGTAGCCCCAGCGTATCGTATTAGCGATACTTTGGGGCTACCAGCGAGTGAATCACCCTGTACCCCGTAAGACATTTAAGATACACATATTCAGCTCAGTATGAAAGGATTATAGATTCTATATAAATATTTCAATAATTAATTTATTCGCTGGAATCTATAATCTATATACGATATTATATGAGGCCCTACCAGGAAGAAGTGGCTAAGCGACAAAAGTTAAAAACGCCATAAAACGGAGTTAAAGTTGTACCAATTTGAAAGTTGCCATAACTGTTGAACTTCTGAAGATATTTCGACGAAATAACTTCAAAAGTTTAACAGTTCTGGTATTTCAAACTGGTACAACTTTATGAAACGTTTCCTGGCCTTTTTCACTTTTGTCGCTTGGCCACTTCTTCCTTGGATGACTTCATATTTTACCTTGTATAGTATTATTATTTTGGGATCACCTGAAGATCAGGGCCCCCAGCCTTCTTTAGTTAGCTTTATAAGGCTAACTAACGAAAATATCCCCACCTAACCTAACCACTCGTCAAGGGCGTACAGTTGACCTAACGATTGGTTAGGTTTGGTCGTGATATTTTCGTTAGTTAGCCTTATATGGCTAACTAAAGAAGGCTGGGGGCCTGATCTTCAGGTGATCCTTATTTTGTTATATAATATATTTCACTGTAGTCTTACTTCACTGACTGTTACTCAAGTTTTTGAGGTGGGGGGGGAGACATCATGCACTGATTTTCATCCTAATAATTGTTTACAGAAATGAAAGTTAATTGCTAATTTCACGTAAGTGACTTCTATAATTATTGTGAGATCAAAGCTACAATTAAAATATTGTAAATGAGAGTAAAATCGTAATGTTATGCGGTCTATATGTATGTATGTGTTATATACACATACAGAGTACAACACAGAAGATGGAGGCTTCGCGTCTTAATTGAAATTATCGTGAAAGTTCCTCCTTCGCATAGCAACAAAAACAATAAAATTAGTCATTATTATGCTGACCAGTTTTGGTATACCTAATATATATATATACACACACACACACACACACACACACAGGTGTGTGTATATATATAGTACATGCATACTATATTAGTACGTGTTACCATCACGTCATTGATATAATTGCTATAGTGGTGGGTTGATTGCTCGTTTCACAGCTTCAAGAACGAAGGGAAACTGAACAAGTATAAATATGTACTCGTACAAGAATCGGATATAATCACATAATGAAAGCATCCTCCAGGAAGCTTTGTTATATACATATAAATTAAATAATCAGTTATCTATATTTCTTCGTTAAAAAAACACTTTGAAATACATTTAAGTTTTTAGTGAAACGTATTATATTTTGTGTGTTGTATAACGTAAACTATATTTACCTATATTTAACCAATAACAGACTTCTTTATACAATAATAAAAGATTAAAGGGGTTAATCAGGTCCTTTATTCCTTGCGTGTTATTAATTTATAAAACTTATATACTAAAGCCTCATTTTCCCGTGCCTGTTTAAAAAGACTCGAGTTTTAACGAACTCATCGAACTCGCGTAATAAGCTATTATCTATCTTTTGACGAATTTTGTTTTCCTGATTGAGTACCTGTACTATCTTTCATTGCGTACTCAACCAAAAAATCAATAATAATCCTTCGATTAACACAGTATAAGCTTTTTGGCAGACATATTAAAATATATAAAATTACATTTACGTTAATCAATATTATTTGGTTTGTTTAAATGATTAAAAACAAATGATTGAAGATTTTTGAAAAAGACATTATTTGAGAAAATTATCCGTAAAAGGTAAATTGAACACGAATGAAAAAGGTGAGTAAATAAAATGATTGAAAAAGATCGTTAAAAAGAGTGAAAAATTGGGCGGAGAAAGAAGTAGGTGTTCGAAAAAGGTGTTCCAATTTTTTTTTTTTAAGATGTTTGAAGAAAGGTTGACAAGGGTGATAAAATGATTGAAAAAGATCGTTAAAAAGAGTGAAAAATTGGGCGGAGAAAGAAGTAGGTGTTCGAAAAGGTGTTCCAATTTTTTTTTTTAAGATGTTTGAAGAAAGGTTGACAAGGGTGATAAAATGTAGACGAGTTTTAATCATACCTCTTCATCTATATTTCCCATTTCCCCACTTTCTGATATCACTCCTACAACTCTAATTTAACCTCTTATAACGTCAACTCACTCACTCAATCATACCGAACGATGAGTAATGAGATTCCGTAGTAATACTAAGATGATTTCGCCTCAGTTACATAAAAGACGACTCGTGAAAGACATGAAAATCGCTAACAAACACGCAGATGTATTCTTTCAACATTTTGACAATGTATTTGAAGAAAATAAATAGAAAGGTTGGTCGATGAAGCTAGTTGAAGATAATATTTGGAAGAAATTGTTGAAGAAAGGTGAAAAATGTTCTAGATTAAAGGATTGAAATGTGCTTAAAGAGGATGGTTGAGTTATTTGACCCGAAGGAGATTGAAGAAGATGAATAAAAGTAAAGAAAAAAATGAGGTTGGAAATGATAAGTAATCAAGGTTGTTGAAAAAAACTTCTGAAAAGGTGAATGAATTTAGTAAATTAAATAAATACTTGAATAAAATTAATAAATTATGTAATTTAAAAAGTTGGGTGATGTAAAGCTCATGCTTGACATAAATAACAAAATAAAGGTGATGAATACGATTGAAAATGATTTCAATATATGATTGAGCAAAAATGAAATAATTTTCAAAATGAATTCGATAAGTTTAGAGTATTCTCTCCAAAATAAAGTAAAATAATTGTATATCTAAGGTTAAATAAAAAACAAAGAGGACTATTTGTATGACGTGACGTCATTATGGAAAATAAAAAGCAAAAATAGAGACATCCAATAAAACTTTGCCGCTCTTTCTGCATTTTTGTTTTTCATTCATCATCCATTAGAACCGAAAGGTCAGTTAAGTATAAGGAAAGGAACCCTGGAGAGGGGATTTTATTTCTTAGAAACTGCGAAACAGATAGAAATGATACTAGGTAGTCAGAAGACATATCCTTGTTCCTCATTTTGACTAAATTGTATAATAAAAGCTCTCCGATATATACAAGATGGAAAGTCCTTTTATGTTCTCTGTGATTCGCGATTCATTCTTGAAGTTTTAGAAGCTTCTGCATTGTATTCTAGTTCGAGGTCAGGTTCATCTTTTTTAATAGGTTCTCCGTAGATGCTCAGAGAAGAGTTATTCACGTGGACGATGAGGTCACCAATGCCGGACACGACCAGAATGGCTGAAAGGGAAGGTAATCGTATTAAAACAAGGTTAATTAAATAGGTAAAGCATCTCATTCTCAATTGTCAACCGCAGATATGCCATCCATCTATTATTATTATTATCCGAATTATCTAAAAACGTATCTCTCTCGAAATGAAGGTAGGACGGGGTAATGTTTATGTTTGCACTCCGGAACTGTATACTAAATGTCACACTCGGTCCCAAGGACCTTCTCCACGTACTCAATCGAGGGCGATTGAATACAAGGAGGAAAAAGGAAGTAAAAACAGTAAAGTTGTGGTAATAGATGGCTGATTGGAAAAGTGACAGACCACAACATTCCACTTCACTCACTCCTTGAACAGAGAATTCTAGCGTGAATGACAACGGATACCTCAGACGGAAGAAACGAAATGAATTTAAAGAAGGTTTTTCTCATGATGAATAAATTCTTGTTTGAAGAACTTTAATTTCTAAACGTGAACAAAACATGATTGAAAAGAATACAAATGCAACACCCAAAATAGCTGTTTTAATACATGGGATATGATATACAACAATAGTTAAAATGAGATATTTTGAGCGATTAATTTAATGGCAAGTGTTTATGAATAGTCTGTTATTCCATGGTATTTATTTGGTTGAAAAACATACACTGCATATTATAGACAGACAGATATATAGATAGAAATATAGATAACACGAAAATACCCCTAAACTTGTATCATCATATTTTGAGGTATTTTTAATACAACGTTTACTAAAATAAAATAGTCTAAAATAGTCTAAAATATTCTAAAATAGTCTAAAATAGTCTGTTAAAGTATTCTTAAAATATTGTTTAAATATTGTTTGAAACTGAAAATTACAATCAGGAATATAGTTTATAAACTTTATATATATATATATATATATATATTATATATATATATATATATATATCTAATACACACTTTTTAAGAACTAGTGTGCAACATTTTGCATTTAGCACATTATAAGGATCACCTGAAGATCAGGGGCCCCAGCCTTCTAGCCTTAAAGGCTAACTAACAAAGGCTGGGGGCCCTAATCTTCAGGTGATCCCATTATAAAGTATCTCATATTTAACATTTAATACTTTTTCATTAATTTTTAATACAGACACTATTTGAATTTCATCGAATGAAATTTGTTAGTGAATGCCTATCAGTTAATCTGTCACCTGCTGGAATGACGTGCACGACCAGTCGAAATTTGTCAGAATCGTAAAATGAGCAACTTCCGAGTTTGCCACATTTCTTATTCCAGGCCAGACACGCAGAGTCTAAAAAAGGAGATACAGAGACATTGGTAAGTGTACAAATTGGGGCCCACGACTTAACGTATATCTAAAGCTTTAGATTCTAAAATATTCTCTCAAATTCCCCCAAATATTCTCCCCAAATTTTTATCATTTCCGGCGATGTAGATTATACAGTAGAGTATATCAGCACCTCAAAGGTATTAATTACGCATTCTGAAGGAAGTTATGGAGTCTTTAAGTACCCAGGCAGGTATTTAATTAGTTTTTTACAGTTTTGACGATACCGAACGATGAGGGTTCCGAAATGATACGAATATAAATGAGTTCTCATTTACGCGGAATGTAAATCGTCACCAAACATGTGAATCATGACTTGTTTTGTCTATTCTTTATTTGTTTCACGTCTCGTTATTTTTGTTTGTTTCTTAGTTGTTGTCGTTATTGTCGTTGTTACTACTATTCATGTTTAGTGTCCTTCTATCAACATGTTCATCTGATCATTTGGAAGACCGGACACCGCTGTCCTTGCCCTTTCGTTCGGATTCAAGGCCAATGAAGTACTGTAAGAATATTTTAACTATCTCTCGAGTAACTACTAACCATTAACTACTAACTGCTAACCATTAATGAAATTAAGTTAACTTCAGG
Organism: Bathynomus jamesi; assembly: GCA_023014485.1. NCBI lineage: Eukaryota > Metazoa > Arthropoda > Malacostraca > Isopoda > Cirolanidae > Bathynomus > Bathynomus jamesi. The sequence goes on along the minus strand of JAJOZX010000177.1, from coordinate 1,027,434 downwards.
GAAGGAAATCCGTTCGTGTGAGTAAGAGAATTAAATCTTTTTGGTATTCATGAATGGTTCTCTTGGTGAAGGAAGCAATAAGCAATTAAAAGTCGGAAGTAGTTACAGAAAATGGACTCATTGTAAGTAAAGTTTAGTTTTCAAAGACATTTTTGGCGATTCAGAATTTAGTGATCATTTGAAGGGCGTAAAAATTAGAGCATTTCGAAAATGCTTCTCACGACAAATACTTAAAATGAATAATAAAGTAAGAAGAAAGGCTTTGTATTTACTGAATACATATATGTGGAGCCACAGACACACACACAACACACACACGCACACCACACACACACACACCTATTATTCCAGTTTACTGATATGCGTTGGTATTTCTTTCGTTTTCTTTCATTTATCAGTTAGCTGCATCTCGTTTTTGCATTATTTCTTCGTTTTCAGCTTTATTTTCCACAATCATTTGTGTGTGTGTGTGTGTGTGTGTGTGTGTGTGTGTGTAAAGTACTAATTAGATTTTTCTTTCTCCTATATTTCATTAACATGTACTGATACGAGGTTTGGCTTTGCAATAATAACCATTCATCCCTTTAAAATATGTATTTGCGAACGGGAAGTGAATCCCCTGTTAATATAAGTATATACATAATTTTTAATCTTACCAATTGCCCATCCCATCACGAACGACGCTGGAATGAATCCCGCAAAGGACACAAACACGGCCAGACATCCCAGGGCCAAAGTTTTATCTTTCTCATTGACAGCCCTTGAAAGATGGAAAATGTAAGAAAAATGACAGCAGACACTACATGGAGGCTTACTTATATTTTATAATAAAAAAAATTAAATTTTTAAATTTGAATCATGAAAGTAAAGTTTTTAAATTTAACTTAAATTAATGCAATATCTAAACTATTTTTTTTCCTTTCAATATATTTTCTGTTTCAATATCTCGACTAAACGAGGGTGGAATTAGTTTAATGAGTCCACATTTCCTATTTTCTGAATCTTCACTTACCTGAGATTAACTAGGGTTCCTCCTATTCTACCTGTTGCAAAGACAACTTTGTTGACGAGTTGAATGATCAAGTAAATGGTGAAAGCATTGCAATTATCTGGACAATAGCCATCCAAAGCCCAACCTTCGTTGAACGAATAGGAAGGGATCTGGTGGTGGGAAAGAGGGTTAAAAAGAGGGGAAAAGGAATGAAAGGGAAAAAAGTTGACAGTGGGTAAATAGGGGTAAATGGGGGTAAAAGGAGAGAGAGAGAGAGAGAGAGAGAGAGAGAGAGAGAGAGAGAGAGAGAGAGAGAGAGAGAGAGAGAGTTAAAAAGGACAATAGTAGCAACAAAGAAAAGCAAAAGAAAGACAAGGGTAAAAGGTGTGATAATGATGTAAATAAGAAATAAAAAATATTATTGGAAAAGAAAATCAAATTGGTAAAATACGATTTAAGATATAAATTTACTATAAAATGACACTTTTCCTCTCCGTAAACCTAATTCAGTAATGAAATAATTGTGGCTTCAGTCCATGCATGTAAATTATCACAAATACTTGAGTCAAAAGTATTTTTACACTCATTATCACTTATTTCAATAATTTAATGTAATAAATTAAAATAATAATTAAAAATTTCAAGTTTAAAAGTTAAGTTTTTTAACCATAATACTAAAGGAAAGGAAAGGTTCTCATGGTACCCTGATCAAAGGTTTTAAGTTAAACACTTTGAACGCGTAGACTGAACTTTAAGCACTATATATATATACATATACTATCGCTTAACAGTTTCAGAATACACTGAATCGTAAGGTAAGAAGACTGACCCACTGTATCCAGACTTTGGTAACCGATGAACCAACCAAGTTTAGAATAAATCCATGACGACTGACGAGTAACGTTAGATTTGAAGCAACCATTTACCAAAAGCGAAGAAGTCTCGTATTAAGGGTATTTTATTATCTAATAATGGCGTAAATGGTCTAAAAGTTACAAGGCAAAAAATATGTATGACCCAAACGAACCTCGTAACCAATTAAAGGCGCTTCGTCCACAGTATCTTGCCATGTGAATTTCCTTTTTCCGAAGCATGTACAGTTCAAGTATTCCTCAAATTAATAATATTTACGTAAATAAAAAAAAAAAAAAAAGGACAATTATGGAAAAAAGTTCGCCTACAAAAAGAATTTCTGAAGGCATACAATATTATTAATTTTAATCCTGGTTTTTTTGTCAGTATTTTTTTTAAAATTTTTTGGTGACAATAAGATTTCAGTCATTACTAACTAGTAATTTTTTATGCTGTTTAGAAAGAGTACGTTTCTAGGCGAACTTTTTTCCCGAAACTGTAGTATACATTAACTTCTATATTACAAAAAGGTACATTACTCAAGTACTTGATAAACATTAGAGAAAACATTAACAAAAAGTATCCACGACAAAATTTTAGTAGCAAATTTTAGTAGCAGTGAAATAAATACATGAATTGCAAACTCTTTAATTAAAATGTACTAGTTTGATAGTATAAGATAGATAGTATAAGATAGTCTTCATCTTTACTTCTGTAAATAATTCTTTCGTATTTTAAATATCATGTTTACATTCACAATTAGTGATTATATCCAGTTGAACGATCATCAAGTTCGTTCCAATTGCTTATCAGTATAATTGCTCTTACGTGTCTTTCTTTTACGTTTTTCTCTTTCTTTACTTACTACCGGACTGGCATAAAGATTGACGAGGGTGCAGCCCGCAAAGCAAGGTGAATAGAAAGTTGTAACTCCGTCTTCGGCACAGACCGGAGAAAACGTTTCTGAGCAGTTGCAGTGTTCTGAACAATCCCATTTCTCTTGCCTAAAATGAAGAGTGGTATATATATATATATATATATATATATATATATATATATATATAGAGAGAGAGAGAGAGAGAGAGAGAGAGAGAGATAGAGATATATATTAACCCAACCAACATTTCAAATCCTGTACCTCTGGAGTAGGAGTCACCGGCGCTGCCACTAGACTATGATAAGGTAAAAGCTAACACAACTTAGTGTATGTTTGAACCCCCGCTGGAACACATACAGCTTTTGCGACCAGAGGTGTTTTACGAGCTGGCCTCCCTGCATTTGAGCCAATGACAGCTTTATTTCAAATCTGTGGTATAACACTCGGGTCTCACAGATGAAATATCACGCATAATCATGACGTTTTTTGCATAATGAGCTCGCGGTTTTTACTGAAGAGGCTCTGGGTTCAAATTCTGGTGCGGCTAATTTTTCATCATTCAAAATCGTGATTGATTATGCATGATTCTCTCTCTCTCTCTCTCTCTCTCTCTCTCTCTCTCTTATATCTATATATATATATATATATATATCCTCTTGATCTTACCCTGGAAGATGCCCTGCTATCTCATTCGAGGGACAGTGAATGGTCATGAGGGCGAAGAGAGACACTATGGCGTACATGGTTAAAAATACATTATAACCCGTCACATAGCTGGTCCTCGGCCGGATCCACCTCATCACAACGCCGCTTATGGTAATGCCAATGACGGAAGCAATCATTGTCGTCATCCCTTAAGAATGAAAGACATCAGAGAATGACTTAATTAAGAAATGAGAGATGACAGAAAAAATATCTCAGGTTAAATTAATAAACGATCTGATTTAACAGATGTTAATTTAATTAACGTTTATTAACGATGTGTGTGTGTGTGTGTGTGTGTGTGTGTGTCGATTGAGGAAGAAATCGGGCATAGAAGAATTATATCGTGTATTAATTCAATGACAAGTAAAAATCGTAGGCTGAGTATACACAATATAGCTCAAACATACATTACAATTTACAATTACCATCGTAATTGAGAGAGAACTTAACTGTAAGTTCTTGCTATGATAACTATAACTACTGCAGTAGAAGAATGAACACTTCTTCAGTTTCCTATTCATGGGAAACCTAATTAATTAATTATCGAAAGAACCCCAGAATAATCCCCCTTTCTCAGCCTTCTTTTTATAGCAATATTGTTCAATTTCGTTAGACAGTACATTTTCCTAAGTACATTCTACTTAATACGAATAGACGAGTATTTATTCTACCTGTATAAAAGTTGGCAGAACTTGTACTTTTCCAAAACTGGACTTGAAGGTATTTGGGTTTAAATGTCCAATGGCCTGACATTGCCAAGACGAAGAACACATTGCTGAACACGTTCGCAGTCCAAATTTTGTTGTTAAGCAGCCGTTTCAGTCCTTTTGGGAGCTCTGACAAAAGAAGTGGCAGTGTTAGTTGCCAGTTACCATTTAATTAGTATTGAGTGTTCATCTTATTTTATAATTATTTAATTTAGTATCAGCGCTGAAGGAAAGTTTGAATGACATAATTAACCTAGCTTGACCTAACCTAATGTAACTTAGTCTAACCCCACAAAAACTTGTCGACAGAATGTCTTAGCGAAATGTAGCACGGCGACATTGAAGGGTGCTACTGTAGTATGCGGTCTACCTACGATTGGTTAGGTTTAATCATGATATTTTCGTTAAAACTAACGAAAATATCATGACTAAACCTAACCAATCGTCAAGGGCGACTGACAATGGGATGTAAACAAACAATTAGTAAACAAGATAAGAAGCTATAATTAAAAGGTAGACCGCCGAATCGTAGGTAGACCGCATACTACAGTAGCACCCATTGAAGTTCAGTAGTTGTCGAGGAAGAGGCGGTATGACGGGGCTTGGGAAGTTACTGATTCAACATTCAGTTACTGTATGAAATACCAACAGGGTGGAACAATATAAGCCATAAACCAATTATTACCTTTGATAGAAGGGATTCCGTATAAAAACCTCTTAGCTGACAGTTCGTCAAAACTGGCTGATTTGTGTTTGTAAAGAACGTTATTTTCTCCATTTATGTGATGTAAAGGAGACTGGATGTAATAATTTCGTTTGTTTTTCTGTGGCATCTGCCTCGGAAAACAAAAATAAAAAAAACCTGGAACCCCAATCAAGATCGAAAGAAACAGAAATCCTGAAAAATACATATAAAAAAATGTATAGGCAAAAGTAGAACGTGGGTATATTGGCATTTATCGACACTAAATCTTTTATTATTATTATTAATATTATTATTATTATTATTATTATTATTACATATATAAAAAAAAGATTCAAATAATTAAACTTATTTTTTAAACATTTTAAAATACAGATTTCATTCAATATAATGTGAAAATTAATGTTTAATACAAGGTGATTCAAAATTTTTTTAACACTTATATGAGAAAGAATTACAGATGTTATCCAATCAATACCACCAGAGATGTGCCTTAGGGCCCTGGAAACAACGTTTGACCGCTTTTATACATGCATAGATATCCGTGGACAGACAAGTAGAGACTGTATGAAGCACTGTTTGCATTACAAAAAATGTTTACAAATAAAGTGGAAATAAAAAATACCCCCCCCCCCCCCCATATGTGTTAACATTTTTTGAATCACCCTGTATAATTTCTTTTTAAGAAATCTTATAACTTAAACAGAATTCAGACTATTTTACGTACAATAACAATTTGAAGGTATCGTGTCTCAGTCTAACCTGGGGACTATTAAAAAAATACAAAGTAATTAACCTCCTTTGGACCACTGGGTCGAATTTTTTGTACCGTTTCCCATACACGTACTCATAACTTAACCCTACAAACCTTCAGGCGTTAAGAGGTTGACAAACAGTTTACACTTTTTTCTTAAACATTTCGGATAATAATATAAATTTTATTACCCAACCACCAGGCACCAATCCATCTTGGATCTGGGAGAGTGATGTTCACATCTTGGGTGGGGTCGATCCAAAGGAGAGACAAAATCCACCGAGTATATATCCTAAAGCAGGTCCAACTACTCTAGCAATTGAGAAGAGGGCTGAAAAATGAAGATGAATTTTAGTATTTTCATTCTGCAATATATTTTATTTTAAATATCTGAAAAGAAACTATGTTTATAACAAAAAATATTAAAGTGCCATTTATTGGTGTGTATACAAATTTTATGTGACGTTTTACCTACTCTGATCTAATTTTTAAAAGTTAAATCTTAGTTACGCAATGCTCTTTGCCATTATCGTGATAATCGTTATCATAGTCTCCACTAATGAACGAGTAATGAAGTCTATGCTAGACAGAATTGGTATTGTATCACGAAATTGGACGTTAATAAGATTATTTGAAATTCTTGAAACAAATATTATTATATTTATTTGTGGTTTATTTAAGTCCCTATAATAATTTTGGGATGGAAAAGCTGAGTTTCAAACCATTTTATATTTTTAATGAAAACTTGCAAAAATAGTTAAATTACGAATTACAGAAATAATTCAAGGCATATATTCTGTCGAATTATTAGAAACGGATCAAGTAAAGATAAGCACCCCCAACCTTTTTTAGTTAGCTTTATAAGGCTAACTAACGAAAATATCACGACCTAACCTAACCAATCGTCAAGGGCGTACAGTTGACCTAACGATTGGTTAGGTTAAGTCGTGATATTTTCGTTAGTTAGCCTTATAAAGCTAACTAAAAAGGTTGGGGTGCTTATCTTTACTTGATCCTTAGAAACTTCATGAATGAACACAAGGTCAAACTACAATCGTTTGTTGCACACCAATATGAAAAGAGGTTTTCTTCTTGCTGACATTGTCGTCCAAGTATGATACTCCAACAGTCCAAAAGATGCTGTTGGCTACGCCACGAGTAATTGGGAGAAGGAGAGTAAAATTAGGGTACGTAAAACACCAACTCTTCAGCGAAGGAGGTACTGTTATTCGAGCAGTCTTCAAGCGTTTCGAAACCGCAGAGCTCCAATTCTGAAAGAAAAAAATCGCTAAAATTATAGTCAGTCCGCTGATTCAAAATTTGCTTAACGTTTTCCAGCCCGTGTTGCTCTTAATGATACGGACAAAATTAGCTTTCAACACGTGGATGAGGTCATCCATACTTCAACCAAATACTCGCTCGTCAATAGCCTTTCGTGACATCGACTATAAAGAATTGAAATATCGATTGTCCGATAAATACACTTTCCGTGGAGAGAGAGCGAAGGAAAAGACGTCTGACACTCTTTTAAAACAAAACAAAATTATTTCTTTCATTTCCAATGTATAAATTTTATTATTTCTTTTGCGTGTGAGAACAATCATTCGAATTGAAGCTAATAAGAATCCATCTGTAAAAATCCATCTGTAAGAATCCATGGGTATCCATCGATATTTTAATAAAAAGGTTTCATGGAAGTTTCTGGGACTAACTTTTTAAAGTTTTCGGTATCCACGATAGGGGCAACACGGCTTCATCCGGGTTTCGACCACCTGCTCAGCGAACTCCCCTGACCCGAAGAACATGTGAGGCGAGGCGGCGACCAAAGCTGCGAAGGCGGATCCCATGGCACCTATACCCAACCACTTCGGCCGGTTTCCGTATGTGCCGTAAAACGCGACGAAAACAGATATCATGATTTGGGAAATATCGTTTGCGGAAAATATAAAACCTGTTGAACAAAATAGCGAAATATTTAAACACTAGGTACTTCAGAAGAGTATACAGGGTGTCCCAGGAGGAAATGTCATGAATGCACCATTTGACTCTTTGGGTATTTCTAAGTAGAAAGTATTATATCGACATGTGCCTGAGTCCCAACCGTTACCGAGATACAGGCCTCTACATTTGGGTAACTAAAACATAATAAAAAGCCGATCTTAGATAATATTCAATGATATTTAATGGCAAGACTCGATGGATCGGAGGCTCGCCGCGTGCATTGAAGAAGGAGGGGGTCACTTTGAAACCATTCTGCAATAAGTGCAATAGTGGTATTGTATGTTTGTACTTTTTGTAAACCACAAGTGTCATTAAATAGTATCTAAGATCGCCTTTTTATTATGTTTTAATTACCCAAATGTAGAGGCCTGTATCTCGGTAACGGTTGGGAATCAGACCCATATCGATATAATATTTTCTACTTAGAAATACCCAAAGAGTGAAATGGTGCATTCTTAACATTTCCTCCTGGGACACCCTGTATATGAGGCGCTCCGGACCACAAGCTGCCAAACGCCAAAATTTAAAAAAATGGAGAAAAATGCAGGTAAAGTTTGTCAACTTGCAAAATGTCATAACTTTTGAACTAGTAACGATATTTGATTGAGTTCGACCATACGTACAGGTCCACAATCTGCTCTCTGACTCACCCACGGGATATAGGAAGGGTGGGAAATTAGTGGTATAAATAACTCAATTTTGACCCCACTGGCGCTTGGCAGGTTGTGGTCCGGAGCGTCTCATATGTTATAATGTTTCAGATCAGCAAAAACCCTAGGATCCATTCATGACTAGTCTACCTAACCGTGTTTGTAATTGTGTACTACGTGTGCCCTCCGTGGTGGCGGAGGGGACCTACAATTTTATGTAGGTTCCAAACCATAAAAACCTTAATTTTACTCTCTTAAACATACCTAATCTATGAACATATGCATCTAATCGCGTTTATAGACGTGCTACTAATTAGTTCTGCCGGCAAACTATTCCAGCTATATATATATATATATATATATATATATATATATATATATATATATATATATATATATATGCACTAAAATCACAGAATAACACGTGATCTTATTAATAAGCAAACAACCACAGGGAAAAGGAAAAGGAAACACGAAGTCCGAGCGCTTTCGTGATATATTCACATCTTCAAGGAGAAACAGAAAATAACATCGAAATCGATTGACGACGATGTCGAATCCGAAGAAGAAGTCGGGTAGGATTGTGAACCTTATTTAACCGCTATTCCTATTTTCTGTTTCTCCTTGAAGATGTGAATATATCACGAAAGCGCTCGGACTTCGTGTTTCCTTTTCCTTTTCCCTGTGGTTGTTTGCTTATATATATATATATATACTAGCAGAGAACTTGCTATTCGTGCGGGTGGCAAAAATATCTCGGCCGACGGGCGGAATATTTTTTGTAGTTCTTACGGAAAGCTGTTATTAGCTGTTATTAGTTAAGTTAATTGAATGCCCGGTTAGGTTAATTGAATGCTCAGTCAGGTTAATTGTATGCTCTTGATTGGTTAGGTTAAGTCGTGATATTTTCGTTAACCTAACCAATCGTCAAGGTCTTAACCTAACCAATCGTCAAAGGAGTACAATTAACCTAAGCAGGCATTCAATTAACCTACCCGGGCATTTAATTAACCGTAATCGGGCATTCAGGTGACCTAATCGGGCATTCAATTAACCTAACTAATAACAGCTAATAACAGCCTTCCGTAGGAACTACAAAAAATATTCCGCCCATCGGCTGGGATATTTTTGCCACCCGCACCACCCGCACGAATTGTGGGTTCTCTGGTAGTATATATATATATATATATTATATATATATATATATATATATATGGAAGTGAACTCAGAATGGTTCCCTGAGGTTTCTTATGATACACACAGACCGTGCATGGAACGAAGAACTCTTCTAGGAAAATTAAATCCACTATAGTCCGAATAAGTAATGGTAAATGACAAACACTATAGTTTTTCTTTTTCATGATGCTAGCCCGACGTGGGCAACGGGTCACTCGCAAAGAGGTCCCAAAAATATAGCTTCCCTCACCAGCTATCTGCAAAGCAGATAGGATCCAGCTTTGGGACAGGATCTAGGGTTTAAAGCAGCCTAGCCCAGCTACATTTAGAACCTCAATATAAGCAAAAGACTCGCTGCCTTCACGTCAGATTGAATACATCAAAGAAAAAGGGTAACTATTATATTTTGGCCAAAAACCAAAACTTAACCTCAACTGGCAGAATTGAGCGTCCACTTTTCAAGGCACATAAATGTCCGTTTCATGATGGGAATGAACTCAGAATGGTTCCCTGAGGTTTCAATCTGACGTGAAGGCAGCGAGTCTTTTGCTTATATTGAGGTTCTAAATGTAGCGGGGCTAGGCTGCTTTAAACCCTAGACCCTGTCCCAGAGCTGGATCCTATCTGCTTGCAGATAGCTGGTGAGGGAAGCTATATTTTTGGGACCTCTTTGCGTGTGACCCGTTGCCCACTCGGGCACTATAGTGCATTTAATTTTCCTAGAAGAGTTCCTTGTTCCATGCACGGTCTGTGTGTATCATATATAATATATATATATATATATATATATATATATATATATATATGAAACTTCACACATGAAACTTCACACACATACTGATTAGGTCCCGTGGTTGTGCACCTGGGTGTTAATAAATTAAATAATTAATTTTTAAAAAATTAAATGACGTCATCAAGATCATTACGTCATTACGTGTGTGTGTGTGTGTGTGTGTGTGTGTGTGTGTGTGTGTGGTGTGTGTGTGTGTGTGTATACGTAATGACGTAATGATCTTGATGACGTCATTTAATTTTTTAAAAATTAATTATTTAATTTATTAACACCCAGGTGCACAACCACGGGACCTAATCAGTATGCGTGTGAAGTTTCATGTTTGTAACTGCTTCCATTTTGGAATTATGGCTGGAACACACACACACACACACACACACGTCCTTTTATTATTACAGATTGTTATTACAGGTGGCAATGTGAAGCTCAAGATTTTCATGACTGCGTTCTTTCCTATAGTTTTATTGACCAAATAATTGAACTGACAGTAATTGGGGGTTCAATTATCTGGTCAGTAAAACTATAGTCATGAAAATCTTAAGATTCACAAATCTTGACACAATGTGAAGCTCAAGATTTTCATGGCTGCATTCTTTTCTGTAGTTTTATCACGGTGCTGGGGCCTTCGGGCCCAGTAATTTTAATTATGTAATTTATTAACACCCAGGTGCACAACCTCGGGACCTAATCAATATGTGTGTGTGAAGTTTCATGTTTGTAAATGCTTCCATTTTGGAGTTGTGGCTGGAACAGACACACACACACACACGCGCGCGCGCGCGTCGTTTTATTATATATATATATATATATTTGGGTTTTGAAGGAAACCGTTTATTTGAAAAAGTACTCACACATTTCAACAGTTACTGTTTTCACGTTTTAAAGCAACAACCGGTTTTTAAAAGACGGTGTTTTTAAAAATAATGGAGCCTTTGTTCTATCTATGACGTAATCTATTAACATCTATGTCAAAAAAGTGATGAATAATATATATATAACACACACACACACACACACACACACTCTCTCTCTCTCTCTCTCTCTCTCTATATATATATATATATATATATATATATAAATGAATATTTTGGCATTTATTTTGCTATAAGAAAGCAAGAAAACAACTTACAAAATAAACTATCGCAGTATAAACTCTGTAAGTGCATGCCTCCTCCTTTAAGGAGAGCACCCAGTACTAGACTTTCGACACATTCTCATTTTTTTCTGTCCAACTCTCTAACGCGAGGGTTATTTGGTATTTTCAATCTTTTCATCTTTTCCCCTGTCTATAACCTCCATAACCTCCAATCTTTCAAACACGGAGTGTCCAGGCATCTCGTAAACCATGAACCTTGATTTTGGCTCTATTCTTCCTCTATGGGGGGGAGGGCGTTTTTGCGGACACTCGCCCTTAGCCCTTCCTTTCTGCATAAAGAAATATTAAAAAATTTCTCCATCTGCATCCAGGCACGCCTGACATCGAGAAACATCAAAACGATACATATGTGTACATGCGTGTAACCAGGTCTTATACCCCTCAATTTTGTCTTTGAGGTAAACTGAAGAACGGTGTTTACGCCAGTAAAACCGGTTTCCTTGCGAAAACTTCTTCAATGTATTGTTGACGCCTTCGCTACAATTTTACCTAATACATACATGTGCACCCGTGTCATTTTGTTGCTTCTAAATATCAGGTGTGGCTGTGTGAAAATAGAAAACATTTTGGGCACTTTTGCCATTTTGCATTGTATTATCTGTAACTAAAGTGTAAATACGTTTTGGGGATATATATATATATATATATATATATATATATATATATAATATATATATAACATCTATATATCTATATACATACCTTCTATTTTCCATATTGGCTATATTTTTAATATATATATATATATTATATATATATATATAATAATAATGAACAGGAACACCAGAGAAAATACAAACATCCTTCAAGGTTTAATAGTACCAACGTTTCGGAATGCACTAATTCCATCTTCAGGGCTAAAACAATAAAATTCCAAATCACATACAAAATTACAAAATACAAATTGCTTAATAACAATTTAAAATAAACTTAAAAAAAAAAAAAATTATAAAAAGTAGCTAAGAAAATGTAAAACATTAAAACTAAAAGGTAAATAAATGTGAAGTTAAAAAGTTAAAATTATAAAAAGTAAAAGCATTAAAACTGAAATGTAAATAAAATAAACTAGTACCTTAACCAAAACATAGCAGATCTATCGATGATTCGTCAGAATTTAGGTCTGGTTTTAGTTTATAAATAAACAGAGACTCCATAATTTTAAGCTTAAGGTCAGAGCTTCCAGCAGCAAGTACGGTGAAATTAGACTGTGAAATTGGGTGGTTATTGTTGTGCGAGTGATTACGTATGAGAGAATTAGGTGGTTTGCCAAGGGGTAAATTTGTACGGACCGATTTACCGAGATGTTCGTAAATACGAGATTTTAAATGTCTTTTAGTTTACCTATATATGACCCATACAGTGGTCACACTTGTATTGATAAACTATAGATGACTTAAGAAGTGTAGGAATAACATCCTTGTATTTAAATAAATGGTAAATCGATTTAGACGGGGTGAATATAATTTTTATACACAGTTGTGGGTAGAATTCCTTGAGCAATTTTAAAAGTTTATTTCTAATGTTAAAACTTGAGGTTCCCATATAGGGCAAAGTGAAAAACAGGATATCTTTGGGGACTGTAATTAAGTTTCTAGTTGTAGGGCTTATTAGTCTATTTAAGGTTCTGCCTATTGTAGTCTCGACCAGTCTAGAAGGGAAATTATTCTTGGCAAGGAGTTTTCGGATGAAATCTAGTTCATCGTGTAGTTTGAAGTAATCTGAACAGATATTGAAAGCTCTATTGGTCAGAGTCGAGATTAAATTTCGTTTGAAACCTAAAGGGATAAAGGAAGAAAAGTTCATAGTAAGATTGGTAAATGTCGGCTTTCGGTAAACGGAAGTTTCAAAAGAGGAATTAGTTTTTATTATCTTAATGTCCAAAAAGGAGAGAGAGCTATTAGATTCAACTTCTGAAGTAAATTGAATGTTAGGGTGCTTAGAATTAAGGTAATTGCGAAACAAAGGGATATGGTCTGGTGATTTAAACAGGAGAAAAGTGTCATCAATATATCTTCTATAAAAAACCGGTTTAAAGTTGGAAGGACACTCATTCAACCATTTGACTTCATGATGACACAGAAACGCGTTAGCTAAGGTGGGACCAAGAGGCAGACCCATTTGAACACCTTCAGTCTGTTTAAAATATTCACCGTTGAATATAAATATAAGGTCTTTCACGGAAAATTTAATAGTTCTTTCATTTGGCCTCTATTTAAAAACCCTGCACAGTATCAGTATTATTAAAAGATTATCAATACATATATCAATAGTTCTGCAACAGCACATTGGTAAATAAAGATTTTACTCGAAGCTAGCCATTGTGTAAGAATTATTATTTAATGAGGTAATTTCTCTAACGAAAGAAAAAGAATCCCGTGCTGTATACAAATTATAAGTTATAGGTGATAGTATGGGAACCAAGAATTTTGAAAGGTTATAACTAAAAGTCCTAGAGCCGATAAAATTGGCCTAAGCGACAATTAGGTTTGTGTATTTTAGGGAGTCCATACATAATGCCTGGGTCTGCCTCTGGTCCCACCTTAGCTAACGCGTTTCTGTGTCATCATGAAGTCAAATGGTTGAAGAGTGTCCTTCCAACTTTAAAACCGGTTTTTTATAGAAGATATATTGATGACACTTTCTCCTGTTTAAATCACCAGACCATATCCTTTGTTCGCAATTACCTTAATTCTAAGCACCCTAACATTCAATTTACTTCAGAAGTTGAATCTAATAGCTCTCTCTCCTTTTTGGACATTAAGATAATAAAAACTAATTCCTCTTTTGAAACTTCCGTTTACCGAAAGCCGACATTTACCAATCTTACTATGAACTTTTCTTCCTTTATCCCTTTAGGTTTCAAACGAAATTTAATCTCGACTCTGACCAATAGAGCTTTCAATATCTGTTCAGATTACTTCAAACTACACGATGAACTAGATTTCATCCGAAAACTCCTTGCCAAGAATAATTTCCCTTCTAGACTGGTCGAGACTACAATAGGCAGAACCTTAAATAGACTAATAAGCCCTACAACTAGAAACTTAATTACAGTCCCCAAAGATATCCTGTATTTCACTTTGCCCTATATGGGAACCTCAAGTTTTAACATTAGAAATAAACTTTTAAAATTGCTCAAGGAATTCTACCCACAACTGTGTATAAAAATTATATTCACCCCGTCTAAATCGATTTACCATTTATTTAAATACAAGGATGTTATTCCTACACTTCTTAAGTCATCTATAGTTTATCAATACAAGTGTGACCACTGTATGGGGTCATATATAGGTAAAACTAAAAGACATTTAAAATCTCGTATTTACGAACATCTCGGTAAATCGGTCCGTACAAATTTACCCCTTGGCAAACCACCTAATTCTCTCATACGTAATCACTCGCACAACAATAACCACCCAATTTCACAGTCTAATTTCACCGTACTTGCTGCTGGAAGCTCTGACCTTAAGCTTAAAATTATGGAGTCTGTTTATTTATAAACTAAAACCAGACCTAAATTCTGACGAATCATCGATAGATCTGCTATGTTTTGGTTAAGGTACTAGTTTATTTTATTTACATTTCAGTTTTAATGCTTTTACTTTTATAATTTTAACTTTTTAACTTCACATTTATTTACCTTTTAGTTTTAATGTTTTACATTTTCTTAGCTACTTTTTATAATTTTTTTTTTTTTTTTAAGTTTATTTTAAATTGTTATTAAGCAATTGTATTTTGTAATTTTGTATGTGATTGGAATTTTATTGTTTTAGCCCTGAAGATGGAATTAGTGCATTCCGAAACGTTGGTACTATTAAACCTTGAAGGATGTTTGTATTTTCTCTGGTGTTCCTGTTCATTATTAAACTGCGTTTTCCACGCCACCAATCAATAGCCGATATATATATATATAATATATTAAAAATATAGCCAATATGGAAAATAGAAGGTATGTCAATTAGCTTGGTATGTTAGCATACACAAAGAAAAGATATATGATAAAGAGCTAACATTTACATATATCTACATTTACATTTACATCTGGATTATGTACCTGTAAGATACTATTTAATTCTAAATCTTAAAGCAATCATACAGTTTATTTTTGTTAGACGAACCTGTTTGGGCGCTGGACATATGAAATCGCCTTTGCACCGTTGATATGATGGCGATGTTGTAAGTGTATATCATCCCTTGTGCCAAGGTGACGATACAAAATACAACCAAGTAACACTCGTTACGAGCGAATATCTGTAGGTATAAAGATGCATTTTTTAGACAATATCTACATATTTTACGATGTCTGTTTTATATATATTATAGACGAAGGAAGGGAATTTGTACAAGAATTCACAAATACAGCAACGACCAAACTTGTTCATGATACACTTGTGGACGTTGTTGTAGCTTGTATGCAACGTTCTTATCAACGGATATTTTTATTATCGAGCACAATAACATAAATTTGTGTATAAACACGTCGTTAAAATGTTTAAAAGCTATGAATTATGGTTACTTGGAGCCATTCTGGTGTCCAGGATCTTAAGCCGCACTGAATATCCACTTCGAACTCTTCATTATCAGACGTATCGCCTAAGTCATCTTCATTAGGATCATTTCAGCGGGATCACACTTCAAACGAAGGAAGTAGCCCTCATTTTCTTCCTTCGTGTCATATTCGCTGCTGGATGAGTTAACAACATCTTCCATTAATCTGAAATGGCTTCTAGATTTTATCTTCTTCCTCCTGCTGGGTCTTTGTTCGTCATCATTTTCGCTTGATTCCTCACTTGTGTGAGATTGACGATTGTTGGCTATAAGGAGGAGAAAAAATAGTTGTTAAAAAATAGGAGTATAAAACGCAGCTGTCTCGAGATGGAATATCACGTGACATGGATCGACTAAATTTTTAGAACTTTTTTCCCGATTTACTAAACGATCAAATTGATATATTCACCGACATGAAGATTAAGGAAGTATCAGTCTTGTCACAGAAACAAATGACTGTCTGAAAATGCTAATATAAAAGTTTAACTCGAAGAAATTAGTCAAATACACTAAAGTCGAAACCAAAATTTGGGATTGGAATAAAATCGAACGGAAATGGATCAAATCGACCAGACTAGAATTAAAGTAGACGTAAAAGCTAGAATTAAATCGAATACGCTCATACTGGCCTTAGAACGAACTGTTGTTAGTATTCAGTTAGGGCATTACGTTAAATTAGGTTAGGCTAGGTTAGATTAGGCTAGGTTAGATTAGAAACAAAGTCGGACTGGAATTAGCTCAGAAAGAAGTTAGTTCGAACTCAGAAATTGAACTGAACTGAAATTAAATTGAACTGAAATTAAATTGAATAGAACGTAATTCAAATTAGACATTAGTTAAGTTTGACCTCATTTATGCAAGTCATCCCTTCCTTATTCATAAATGAAAGTAGACCACACAAATACAAGAAATATTCAACCAGAAAATTCTAGTTCAGTATACAGAAAGAAATATAACATTTGTCAGCGATACCAAATATAGCGTAATCGATAGAACCAGCTGCATGAATGCTGTTCCAAATCATGAATTGTTGTAATGAAATAATGCACTTCACTGAAAACACAGGAATAATCGCCATTACTTTAATGTTTACTTTGAAAAAAAAAAATCACACACACACACACACACACACACACACACACACACACACTCGTCTATATGAGTAGGCTACTTACAACTAGATCTGGATCTCTTTTTTGATCTTTTACTATAAGTTGAAACAGGTGTATTTAGAATTTCATATTCGCCAATCAAAGAGGCTTTTCTTCCCGGAAGGTCGAATCTGACCTTCTTCTTGACAGGTAAAGTCGTGGTTTCAGGTGGTAGAAAAATGATTGTGGGATCTGTGCTTCCTCTCCGACGTTCTATCTCCGGACTTCCGGGGACATTTCCTTCCTGAAGACTCAACTGAGACGGAACAAGCTGGAGAAAGAGAGGCTTTGATATTGGCTTGTTGCATCCTGTTACTTCGATGATGTTGTCCACTTGATTGACTGAATCTTCACTGCCTTCCATCTCTTGGCTTTGAGGAACGTAGTTGAGAGTTTCCTCCGCGATGGGGTCTGAAGGGGACAAAATGACTCCTACATTAGAAGGTTCTTCCGACGTTTGCTCTTCCGAAAGGTAATTGACAGGAATTCCTTCCTTAATGAGCATCTGCAGAAAGGTGTTGTCCTTTTCTTTGTCATCATCAGCAGCTTCAGTGCCCGATGGTACTTCGATCTCAGTAATATTGAATCGTGCTTTGATGACGAAAGGCGCCGGGTTGCTAAATGCCACCCATTTAGACCCCACATCCGCTTCATTCTCCTCTTTTTCCTTCACTTCAAGTGATTGTGTCATAGGAAGTTCATCGTCAGGAACGCTGCCCTCCTCTTCATTTTCGGAGTTGAAGTCTGCGGATTAGGACTAATTAGTTCTTAAAGACACTCTTAACACGTACGATAGGATTAGCAAGAGAAAATAAGAGACGTCATAAAATTATTATTATTATTAGTACTAGTACTTGTAGTAGCATTACTACTACTACTACTACTACTACGACTACTACTACTTAAGTGGTCGCAACGATCCTTTCATCAGTAAAGGTGTTAGAAAATCTTTGGGCAATTGTAGATGACTTTCAGTATTCTCTTATATTAGAAATACAAACCAAAATCACTTCTTTCAAGTGTTTTAATGAAGGTAGAGCGGCATTGAGTGTGGGTAGTAGTTAAGTGGATGGATAACCCTCTTCTGCAGGGTCAGATTTACCCTCTCTGCAAGCCCCTAGGCAAAGTTTTTAGAGCCGCCCCACTCATACCCAAACTCTACCTTAGTGTTTGGTTTTAATGCTGTAAAGCACAGAAATATATTGAATTCCACATAATTATGCACGACAAAGTACATAGTTATAAAACTTAATAACAAATTTGCCGCCGTCACCCTAGGCCAGTGGTGCACAAACCTTTTGATGTGAGGGCCAAGCGAAGAAAATAACTAAATGTATTAGCCTACTTACTTTCCATCTAAGTCATAAATTGGGTCACTTTTATATTCTAACTTTTTCATTGAATTGAAAAGACCCGTGGGGCCACTGAAAAGACCCGTGGGGGACACATTTGGCCCGCGGGCCAGGGTTTGTGCATCACTGCCCTAGACCATGGCCTAGTTGGTCTATTCCAGCGGTCTTCAACCTGGGTGATATCGCCCACTAGTGGGCGATTTGAGCTTTTAGGTGGGCGGCAAGAAAATTTATAAAATTTTGTAAAATTCAACAAAATTTACAATATTGTATGCAAAAAATGATCGAATGTTTCGTCAGTTGTGTCATGACAATGATGAACAATTTGTTAGGTTATTATTACACACAGAGGTCCGATGGCTCTCGAAGGGTGCATGTTTAACTCGTTTTGTTGAACTATATGAGAGCGTAGTGCAGTTTCTAGAAGACCAAAATGAAGTTGATCTTAGCCAAAAGTTAAAAATGATAAAAAATGATGCTTGTTATTTGGCAGGAATATTTAAGAAATGCAATGATTGTAATTTGCAGCTTCAAGGAGCCAATATGACACTCATGAACTGCCAAAAAGTTATCTCATTATTCATTGAAAAGTTGGATTTATTCAGTCACAATCTTTCAAAAAGGGAATTTCACCAGTTTCCAGAATTGTTATCTATTAAGGATGACATAACAACAATTGATACACAAAGGTTTATTGATCATCTCAATAAACTTGAAACGGATTTTGAAACTCAATTCAGTGATGTTTTAACCATGGAAGTATATAATTGGATGGTAAACCCGTTTACTGCAAATGTTACTGAAGCTGATGTAACATGTCAAGAGGAGCTATTAGAACTCAGACATGATGAGGAAAGCAAGGGAAATTTCAATAACGGTGGTTATATGCAGCTTTAGCAAAATAAAAAGATGTCAAATGTATATCCCAATATGTGGAAAAAGATTTTTAAATTACTGATCGCTTTTCCTACTTCGTACCTAGTTGAATCAGGTTTTAGTGCTGTGAATCACATTCTTACCAAAAACAGGAATGCTTTACAAATCCCTGAAAGAGGGGACATTCGTTTGTTCCTCACTAAATTCGAGCCAAACATTCGGAATTTAGTTTCCAAGCATCAAGCACAAGGATCTCACTAAATTAAAGGTAAATGCATAATGTTTTATTATATATATATAATGTACCATACATAATTTTTAATATATGTTTGTTGGATTTTTAATTTTGGTGGGCAGTTGGCTAATTTATCTCACATAAAAATAGTAAAAGTGGGCGGTAGGCATAAAAAGGTTGAAGGGCACTGGTCTATTCGGAAATCCGGCCCGGCTCCTCTGCGTACAGATGATGTAGAACCATTGGTTCGGAGTCCACGTAAACTTGTAAAGCTAGCTGTAGGTCCCATCTGTCAAATGACCCTGGCTGTCAGTACGGAAGCAAACTCATGCACTTAATATTATAACAACTACTGTTGTATTACGTGTGATTGAACGTGTTATGGCTTCTAACGCAAAAGTTTTGTAGATCCAAGTTTTCAGATTTTGCCTCAGTGGTTAGTTTAGTCTGAGTTCGGTGGAATCTCTCATTACAGGCCCGTAGCCAGGGGGGGGGTCGGGGGTCAAACGAACCCCCCCCCTCCACTTGACAGGAAAGGTCCACTTTTGTAACCATAGTTGTAATTTATGATGTGATATTATAATATATAACATCACTTAGTAAACAAACACTTGAATTTTTTTTGCATTTTTTTTCCTTTTGAAACATCACAAACTACTCTAAACTACTTTAAACTACTCTAAAGTGCCCTAAACTTAACTACTCTAAACTCCCTCTGCAGTGACAAGGTCGTTGCAGCAAAAGGTCCGCCTTTCTATAATTTCGAACTCCCCACTTGGGAAGTTCTGGCTACTGAACTGCATTATGGCAACATTATATATATAAATAATATATATATATAAATATATTATATATAATACATTATATAGATTATGTATATATATATAATATAATATATATATATAATATATATATATATATGCATTTAACTGCAATGACCACGCAGTATATAAATGAATAGAAACGACGTAAATAAGGAGCGTCTCTGCACACGGGGAAGAGAAATAACGAATAAATGAAAAATGAGGCGAACCGCCCGGGAATCGAACCCAGGGCCTTCCAATTGCCGGTTGGATACGCTACCATTACACTACGGACCTCGATCAATCATAAATCGAAATTCTCCTACATAGGGCAGAAACCAATGCCCTGAGAGGGCACCCTCGCAAATCGTGAATATGTGCATTTAACTGCAATGACCACGCAGTATATAAATGAATAGAAACGACGTAAATAAGGAGCGTCTCTGCACACGGGGAAGAGAAATAACGAATAAATGAAAAATGAGGCGAACCGCCCGGGAATCGAACCCAGGGCCTTCCAATTGCCGGTTGGATGCGCTACCATTACACTACGGACCTCGATCAATCATAAATCGAAATTCTCCTACATAGGGCAGAAACCAATGCCCTGAGAGGGCATTGGTTTCTGCCCTATGTAGGAGAATTTCGATTTATGATTGATCGAGGTCCGTAGTGTAATGGTAGCGCATCCAACCGGCAATTGGAAGGCCCTGGGTTCGATTCCCGGGCGGTTCGCCTCATTTTTCATTTATTCGTTATTTCTCTTCCCCGTGTGCAGAGACGCTCCTTATTTACGTCGTTTCTATATATATATATATATATATATAGAGAGAGAGAGAGAGAGAGAAGAGAGAGATATATATATATATATATATATATATATAGAGAGAGAGAGAGAGAGAGAGAGATTCACCTTTTCGAACGTTATTTAAATGCTTGTATGATACTGACGACTGAACACAAACCATAAGCAAGTTAACGTATCAACAGGGTACTAATAAATTACAATGAAATTCTCCTATATTAAAGTTTAGCAAAATGAAATTATCTTAACATTATAATATGAACTCACATAAACTTCACTATTTCAAATTACCTCAAATAAATTGTAAAGTTTTTTTGCTTCAACAATTGACCAACCTGATGCATTTTTCCCGACAAAAAAAAAAAAAAAAAAAATCGTCCACAAATCTATTAACCTAATTTAACCTAACCTAATTTCATCTAACGTGTCCTAACCTAAATTAACTTAATATTACCCAAAGGATATATAGATCAAATTTCCGCTGTTAAAAATATTATCAATTGAGAATTAAGCGCCAAACGGTATAACGGCCGTCCTTATTATAAAAATATGTAAAATATTAAATCTTTTTATACAGAACTGTATATAAATTCAATTTAATTGCAACACCCTCGTTTCATTACGTGTGTTATGATAATTATACGCAAAATGGCCTGGAGAACAACCGTTCTCCATTTCTGTATACCATTAATTAATATGTAATAATGCCATTTTTTGAATTATGTATAATTCAGTTAATATTCCGATGATACATATAAATGCGAAATGAAATATTAAATAAAATCTACAATTTATTATTATTAGTTAAGTACCTGAAGGCATTACATTATTTGGGTATATATTGGGCATGTATGTATATATGTATGTGGGTGCGTATTATGGATAGACATGCATATATATAATATATATATATATAAATATGCGTCTGTATAATACACACACACACACACACAGTATATATATGATGAATAAAACCACGAAGGAAAGGAAACACAAAATGGTGCTCAAGCGCTTTCGTCTAATGACATCCTCAGGAACACTGAAGTACATAAAAAGGTTAAGCCTATATATAGGTTACAGAAAGAAAAAAAATAAAAAATAAATAACATACACACACACACACACACACACACACATATATATATATATATATATATATATACACATATCTATATATACAGATACATACATACATACATACATATATATATAACAATAAACAGAGAAGTCAAAATAAAAAATTAAAAATTAAAACCTTAAAGGATTACCAGTGAGGCGTACAGATTTGTAAGGAAAAATATCGATTTTTAGCACAAGATCAAATGGATTATAAAAATACAAATTTATACTGGAACTCTGCCCGGGTCTCCCTCAGTATTTGTTTAACATAGTTAAAGGCCTCGTTTATAGTGCGGCGAATGGTAATTACGAAGATAACTTTCCTAAACGTTTTCGCAATAGCCTCTCACAATTAAAAAAAGATGGGGAGCTCCATATTACTAAAGCAGACAAGACTAACACCATAGTTATTATGGACAAAGTGGACTACATCGGAAAGATGAACGAGCTTCTCCAGGACCCCGCCACATACACCAAACTTAGGAAGAACCCGCAGGATGACGTCATCAAATCATTTAATAGTGGCTTGAAACGCCTTCTCAAAGATCATAAGGACTTAATTCCGCTTTTCATGTCCACTTCACCTGCTCTGCCCTACCTTTACGGTCTTATTAAAACCCACAAACCTGGTAACCCTATGCGCCCTATTATTAGCTCGGTGGGCTCTATTACTTATAAACTCTCCAAATGGCTTGTCAAAGTCTTGTCCCCCATTCTCGGAACTATCTCTGATTCACATGTAAAAAATTCCATGGATCTTACGGAAAAATTGAATAATGCACGTACTGAAACTAACGATAAATTGATCAGTTTTGATGTTTGTTCATTGTTTACAAAAGTGCCGATTGACGATATGCTTGACTTTCTCTCCCAAGAATTACATAAGTATGACCTGCCACTACCTTCACACATTGTTTTGGAACTCATTAAGCTTTGCATCAAAGACTGTAAATTCACTTTCAATAACGAGTATTATCAACAAGTTTTTGGGATGGCTATGGGCAACCCCTTATCGCCCCTCCTCTCCAATATTTATATGGAGTTTTTCGAAATTACCTATATTCCGAGAATCCTGGGGGTTGGCATCCCTTGGTTGCGGTACGTCGACGATATTTTGTGTATCTGGCCCATGAATCGTGACCTGGATAGCTTCCTCCTTCAGTTAAATGATCAAGTCCCCTCCATTAAGTTTACTTTAGAAGTTGAGCAAGACAATTCAATCCCATTTTTGGATGTGCGTGTACATAGGGAAAGCCCAGGTTTTAAGTTTAGTATCTATCGGAAAACGACAAACAATTTGTCCTACGTACACTTTTACTCGGGACATGATACCCCCACTAAGAAGGCCATATTTTCATCAATGTTTCTCCGCGCCCTTAGGATCGCCAGTCCGGAATACATCGATGCCGAATTGGAAAAATCAACGCTATTGGAAGTGATTTGTGTTATCCATCTGCGTTTATGGAATCTTGTCTCAACAAGGCAAAACGAACTTTCTATCGTGTCAATATTAACACTTACTTTGTCAAAAAATATTTTAGTAACTTCCATTTTTCCCGGGCTTTTTTAGGCATTGCTAATGTACTTAAACTTTTGGATATTAATGTAGTATTTTCATATAACAATATTGTGAAAAATATCATAGTAAAAAATAGCCCTACCAATAATTCAGGCATTATCTATAAAATTGGTTGTAAACAATGTGATTCCTTTTACATAGGTCAGACGGGAAAGGATTTGCACACACGTATAAAACAGCATCAATATTCCGTTAGAACAGGACAGTTGTTCCAGTGCCCTTTTTGTCCATTTGTCAGAGTTAGCCCACTGTATTGATTGGAATAATGCTTCAGTTTTATTCCATTCAAGCAACATTGTTAATAGAAATATTCTTGAGTCTGCCATTATCCAACTTTCAAATAACTTCAACATAAGCAAAGGTCTTTTTCAACTCGATCCTGTTATTTTGAATTCCTTTAAAACAGATTTAGATAAGAAGGGTAAAACATTAAATCTTTGGTAAACTTGTCTTCTACTTTATTAACTTTTAATTTGCATTTTTTTTTTTTTATATATAGGGTGAACCAAATGTAGGTGGACAGTAAATGATAACGTTTATTTTGAGAATACATATTTAATTTTTTTGTATACTATAATACAAAATAAAATTTAAATAAATTTAGTTATAATATTTAATATAATATAACACAAACACCATAGTTATAATGAACACCATAGTTATAATATAATATAACACAAACCGTATTCAACCTACTGTCCACCTACTTTTGGTTCACCGTGTATATCGAAACCTGACCATAGGCAGCAGTGTGTTAAAACCCGGGCAGAGTTCCAGTATAAATTTGTATTTTATAATCCATTTGATCTTGTGCTAAAAATCGATTAACTTTTAATTTGCATTTTATTTTTTATATATATCGAAACCTGACCATAGGCAGCAGTGTGTTAAAACCCGGGCAGAGGTCCAGTATAAATTTGTATTTTTATAATCCATTTGATCTTGTGCTAAAAATCGATTAACTTTTAATTTGCATTTTATTTTTTTTTATATATATCGAAACCTGACCATAGGCAGCAGTGTGTTAAAACCCGGGCAGAGTTCCAGTATAAATTTGTATTTTTATAATCCATTTGATCTTGTGCTAAAAATCGATATTTTCCTTACAAATCTGTACGCCTCACTGGTAATCCTTTAAGGTTTTAATTTTTAATTTTTAATTTTTACTTCTCTGTTTATTGTGTATATATATATATATATGTATGTATGTATGTATGTATGTATGTATCTGTATATATAGATATGTATGTAATATATATATATATATATATATATATATATATATATATATATATATATATATATATATATATATGTGTTGTGGTGTGTGTGTGTATGTATGTTATTTATTTTTTCTTTTTTTTCTTTCTGTAACCTATATATAGGCTTAACCTTTTTATGTACTTCAGTGTTCCTGAGGATGTCATTAGACGAAAGCGCTTGAGCACCATTTTGTGTTTCCTTTCCTTCGTGGTTTTATTCATCATAAATATTTTTCACGTGTTACTTTCGTGAAATAATTTTCATATATATATATATATATATATAAATATGCGTCTGTATATACACACACACACAACACACACAGTAATATATATATATATATATATATATATATATATATATATATATATATGTCATATGTGTATGTATGTATGTATGCTTCCTGTAGCAACTGATGTACATCATTAACACGTGTAAATACAATAATAAATTTAAAAAATTGTTATGGTTATTTGTTGTATTTACTATTGTTTTATATGCTGCGAATGCTTAGGAATGCATTAACTGGCGCACTATCATATGTACTGTATATACACACACACGTTGTGTGTGTTAGTATATGTGTGTGTGTGTTTAGTGCCAGAGCTGGGCACTTGCGTTTTTTTGCCCGTTTTTTTGCGGTACTGCGGTACTGCGGTACTACCGTGTTGGTCGGTACCGCGGAAAGTACCGCGGGAAATTTGAATGCGGTAGCGGTACTGCTGTACTTTCAGCGATCCTTTGCGGTACTGCGTTATGCGGTACCGGTTTGGTAGTGCGGTAGTAGTACCGCAGTACCGCAGTACCGCAAAAAAAACGGGCAAAAAAACGCAAGTGCCCAGCTCTGGACTGTTTACACCTTATTGTATGTCTTATACATGTGGCAAACAACAATGAATTATTGTTATTATTATTAAAATATAAAACCTCACCCTATTTTATATATATATATATGGGCTACGTCGTGGCCAATGTCGTAGCACCGCTTCCCGGAGATCAGTTAAGTGACATTGGGTCTGGGTAGTAATTGGATGGGAGACCGTCCTCCGCGGCCAGATTATGTAGCGACCCATGGTTCGGATCCCACGTAAAGCTGTAGACCCCCCCCCCCCCCAGTCATTATGACCTTAGATATTGCGTAGGAGGTTAACTAACCCCAATAAAAAAAAAATATATATATATATATAAATAAAAGCTTTAATAATTACTGTTTCAAGGCCAGAGCCCTATATTTCCTCTCTATATAAATAGTCAGCAAATTACCTCTCTATTTTCCGAGGTAAATACTGTAAAAATTAGCAAAATTCAAATTTCTAAAACATTTTTGTAAAATAAAACAGAAAATTGCATGCGTGTAATTGAGGAAAGAAAAATATTTCAAATTATTTTCTTTAATTCTCTCTCTCTCACCTCATACAGATAAACAAATGAATAAATAAATATAAACGATATATATATATATATATATATATATATGAATAAAACCACGAAGGAAAGGAAACACAAAATGGTGCTCAAGCGCTTTCGTCCAATGACATCCTCAGGAACACT
This sequence comes from Bathynomus jamesi, assembly GCA_023014485.1. Lineage (NCBI taxonomy): Eukaryota > Metazoa > Arthropoda > Malacostraca > Isopoda > Cirolanidae > Bathynomus > Bathynomus jamesi. The sequence goes on along the minus strand of JAJOZX010000177.1, from coordinate 1,000,787 downwards.
GAGAAATAATTTTCATATATATATATTTATCCTTTTTTTATTAAATTACTAATAGTAATATATACAGTGGCGCTCATAAGTACTGTATTCATACAGAGAAATAGTTCAGTTATATTCATCCTTATCTTTAGTATCACGCATAAGATAGTTGTGTAAAGTTTACCGTACGTTTGGGAAAATTTAACATAACAAAAATTAATTAGTTCAACTCCATCATGTAATGTAAAGCATCAGAGAAGTTGAGGAAAGTAAAATAGTTAAAATGCAAAGATTTTTGTACATTTATTTACAAAATTATTTAATACTTTGTGTATCCACCTTAGGCTTGAAGAATTAAATTTTTTTTATCAGTAGTTGGCTGTTTATTGATTAGAGATTGTTGGCAATTCTGAATTCTAGAATTTTCTCTGTGAATCTTCGTGGAAGACGGATTATATTGCTGCATGAGCTGGGAAAGATTACAGGAAGATAGGAGGACTTCGAATTCTATTTACGATGGTTGCTATAGTTACAAAGAAGTGGAAAGGCTTTAAAACAATCATAACTTTACCAAGGTGTGGACGACCTTGCAAGATTTCAGAACGTGCAGCTAGACGGATTGAAAGAATGGCTGCTGCGAATCCACGAGTGACTGCAGGTGATACTTGTCAAATATTAAGACTACGATCGATATCCATCCCTCTACTGTACGTCGTACATTGAGAAAGAATGGTCTGCATGGAAGAGTTGCACAAAGAAAAATTCTGCTCCGAAAAGCGCACAAAGAAGCTCGTTTAAAGTACGCCGAGGATCATCAAAATGATGGATTTGCATTCTGGAAGAAAGTTCTCTGGACGGACGAGACCAGAATTGAATTATTCGGGAATAACGAGCAACGGTATGCTTGGCTAAAATCAAATACTGAATTCGTATAAAACACATCCTTCCTTCGGTTAAACTTGGTGGTAGTACGTTGCTTCTTTGGGGGTGCTTCAGCGCTTCTGGTCCAGGAATGCTTGTTGTCATCAATGGAATCTTGAGTTTAAAAAAATATCAGGAAATTTTAGAAAAAAATGCATTGCTTCAGTTCGGGAATTACGAATGGGTCGTAGTTGAGTACTGCAACAAGATAGTGATTGAAAACATAAAAGTAAGAACATCATGAAATGGTTTTAACAAAACAATTTCAAACTTCTTGAGTGGCCCAGTCAAAGCCCAAATCTAAATTTAATCGAAAATTTACGATTTGATTTGAAAAAAGCTGTCCGCAAGAAAAAAAAAACCTTCGAATCTGAATGAATTGCAACAATTCTCTTTAGAAGAATGGGTTAAAATTTCTACTGAAAGATGTCGAAACTTGTACAAAAATACCCAAAATGAATCATTAAAGTGTCTGAAGCCTAAGGTAGCCACACAAAGTATTAAATAATTTTGTAAGTAAATGTCTGAAACTTTTGCATTTAAATTTTTTTATTTTCCTCAAATTCTTTAATGTTTTGCTTTGTACGCTTGAATAGAATTAATTTTTAGGTACTTGTGGGTAAGTAAAAAGTGGAAACAGATAACCAATAGGTGTATTAAAAAGCGGCGACAGATAACCCACAAGTACCAATTTTTATATTCGTTAAGCTTTTCCAAATAAATGGTAAACTTGTCATAACTATCTTTTGCATGGTACAAAAGTTAAAGGCGAATATAACTGAACTATTTCTTTGCACGAATGCTTATGAGCGCCACTCTATATTACTAATTCGTAGTTTAATATGAAAATTAAGTAAATATAAGAAAAAAACATGTTGGATTATATAAATAAAGGCTACAATCTTATATTTTTTATGTGATACAATAATGATGGGATAATATCGTCCCGAGACGGCCTTACGACACCCGCTAACTTAATCTAACTTAACCTAACCTAACTTAATTTAATCTAACTTAATAATGACTTTTCGATAGAATGTCAAGTCGATCAGATGTCCTAAGGTTGGTATTGATTGCAAAGGGAGACATACAAAAGACGAATCAGAGTTTTAATTTTTCAGTCCAGAAGTTGCTTCCTGAAAAATTATTTACGATCGTTGCTATATTAAGAGTTAATAAGGTCCATTGCATTTTTATATTATTTTACAATTATTACAAAATATCGAAATAAATCCTTAATTATGACACTCAGTATATATATATACACACACACACATATATGTGTGTCTGTGTGTGTGTGTGTGTGTACAGTATAGTTTCGGTTTTGTTTGCGCTGAAATTCCATTTTATTTATAGAAAGTTTGAACTTTGTTTGTGTGTGTCCTGTTTCCTGCGTACTACGAGGGCGAAGGAAAGCCAAGAATCTTCTTTACAAGAATAATTTTTTAACTTTTACTTCTTCAATAAAGGATCACATAACTCATCCCACAATTTAGGCGTGACGCTTTCAGATTTTCCTTTTTTTTTTCTTTTTTTTCTTTTTCTCTCGAGATTCATTTATTCTAAAGTAAATCTGCATTTTAATGAAAGCAACTTTTCCCTTTTTTGGTTTTGAAGGTGACTTTTCATCTCTGGCTTAATTTTTTATTCTATTTTTCAGGCATAGAAAGTAAAAAAAAAAAAAAAGGATGCGCTTCAGCCATGTTGGTTTCAGTAATTTTCAATTACTAATTAATTTAGGACCTTAAGTAAAGTTCTTTTCTCTATTGGACCTGAAGTTGATTCGCGTCGAATTGGGTATAAGATTAAAGATGGTATGAAACATTAAAATGTCCATCCCTGAAACAGGGTTGAGGAAAAAATACTTTTCCGGGAAAATTTCTTTGTAACGTTACATTAACTGACGTTTATGAACGTTCCAGGACTCAAATTTCGAGCATCGAAGTTAAAATTCAATGGATTTTATTAAAAAAGAATGTACAAATTTGAATTAAAAGAAAAATGGTATAAGTGGTATAAGTTGGCATCCAAAATAAAGTGACTAACCACAATATTAAGTATTATGTCAGTATTAAGCATTAAGTATTAAGCAGGAATTTAATAATTTAGTATTTGTGTGGTACAGGGTGAGCGAAAAGTCCCTGTGCACCTGTCCACTTCCAACACAGTGCGAGTACAGGTTCACTACACTTTTTTGCGGGTGCACCGGGATTTTTCGTTCACCCTGTATATGAATTGCTGTTATTAATGAGAGTTGTGTACATAAAGGGACTTCAAATACAAAAATTTGCCAAATTATTGCTAGTAATATCTAGAGCTGGTAATTGGTGGATGTAAACGGGTGATGGTAGAATTTGGCAATAGTCACGTAAAGCAGACTTTGCTGGTTTGCTTACGGGTCAAGAAGGCCCTAGACAAGAAATGCTCATGTTCGTCTATTTCAAGTTTACATTGATGAGTTGAATTCCAATATCTCGCATTACAGCCAGCCTGCACTAAGGTATGTGTCACGAACTAATAGAGGCTAAAGTGTATATCTTCTTTATTGACTGGAAATATTATTTGTAATATGTAAATAAACTTAATTCCAGCATTTCGCATAATTCAAATATTGTTAAGCATTTGGAAATAACATTAATGGAAAAATACAAAAATTAAAATTAATTAACAAAAAATTATAAAACCAGTATTTTTAACTTAATTATTATATATACCTCAGCTAAAATACACTCTCCACCAAAGGTAGATGTTTATATGATATAAGAGGCTCTTATTTCTAAAAAAAAAAAAAAAATGTGAAAGCTATTGAATAAAAATTAGTTCATTTAAAGGACTGTCAGATTTGTTAATATTGCGTGATATTTCCTCCTGTCAAAATTCTGTAGAACTGACAGACTTAGTAGATCTATAATGTTGCTTCATATAAAATGCATTTCCAGGTCAGGTTAAGGTCATTAGGATTAGGTTAGATTAATTTAAGTTAGGTTAGATTGGGTTGGAAATGTATTCGATCCCTGTGTTTATCGATACAGAATTCGATCTGAAGAGTATTAGGTCATTCTTAATAATAGAAATATTCAGTATGGCATGCGGCTCCCTTTAGGTCTCATTGCGATCGGGCACATTACCAAACAATGCTGTGGATTGTGGAAGGTTGCTGGCATGTCCTTCCCACTAGACCTTGATCCACTTAAGTATGGCTGGGAGATGCATGGATCGACACCGCAACCACTGTTGTAAGACAGGATTCAGAACGACATTCTTCGCTTGTGCCAAGTTAACGCTTACACGCACGGTGTTTTGCACATGCGAGATACTTGGACCTTGCGAAATTCAATGGCAGCATAAGGACATTGGGGGACATTGAGGACTGAATTTGACAATGTGTAGAACTCACATGACTAGACGCAACAAGTAACTCAGGGACTACATGGGTAAAAAAGGAGTATACACTCGTACAGCGTTTTAGGTTGTATATAATTGATACCAAAATACAGGATTTGACATTATTCACTGATAAAAAATCAAATTCATTTATACTCTTTTCACTTTGTTTTGATAAAGGGGGTCATTGAATTTCTTGACCCTTTCCTCCCAAAAGCACTAGATAAAGAAACAAATAACAAATAACACGTACGTCGAGATTCAGTTTTTACATGTGTTTTTCGAATCCAAGACAAAAACTCACTGGACAAAACTCACCGGACAAAAACTCACCGGACAAAAACTCACCACTTAAATGCAAAAGAGGACAAAAACTCAGCAGACAAATGTTTTTGCAAAATACATACACTCTAGTCTAGATCTTAAGATTTTAGATTCATTGTAGATAATTACTCTTCATCTTTTAAAGTGTTCTGTTTTTAACCAAATCGGTATACTAATGTAGTTTTGGTCACTGATTTCAAAAATAACTTTCTTTTTTTGGAGAAATGAAAAACAAACATGTTAAAGCACTTTAAATAATTAATGTGTTTTTAACGAAAATATCATGACTTAACCTAACCAATCGTCAAGGGCGTACAGTTGACCTAACCGGGCATTCAATTGACGAAACCTGCATTCAATTGACCCGGTGAGTTTTTGTCCAGTGAGTTTTTCTCCGTGCCTCATTTTTTTCACAACCCTATTTTATTTTCTAGTTTCTAGAGCCAAACTGCTTAGAGGTTTCACGCCTAGCTTCCATTATATTCAGATTTTATTTTCTTTATTTATTTCATGTATTTGATATTTTGTTTTTAAGGAAACTGAACAGTCTACAGTATCTACCGACTCAGTTTTTAAAGCTCATTTCGTTTTTTCTTAATTTAATTTCTATCGCATTCAAAATTTTAACATGCTTGTTAACAAACAAAATTTTAACATGCTTGTTAATAAACAAAATTTTTACATGCTTGTTAACAAGCAAAAGTTTAACATGCTTGTTAATAAGCAAAATTTTAACATGCTTATTAACAAGCAAAATTTTAACATGCTTATTAACAAACAAAACTTTAACATGCTTATTAACAAGCAAAAGTTTAACATGCTTGTTAACAAGCATGTTAAACTTTTGCTTGTTAATAAGCATGTTAAAGTTTTGTTTGTTAATAAGCATGTTAAAATTTTGCTTGTTAATAAGCATGTTAAAATTTTGCTTATTAACAAGCATGTTAAACTTTTGCTTGTTAACAAGCATGTAAAATTTTTGTTTATTAACAAGCATGTTAAAATTTTGTTTGTTAACAAGCATGTTAAAATTTTGAATGCGATAGAAATTAAATTAAGTTAAATTAACGAAAACGAAATGAGCTTTTAAAATCGAGTCGGTGGATATTGTGCACTGTTCAGTTTCCTTCAAAAATATCAAATCACAAAATAAATAACATAAAAATTAAAATTAACTGCATAAATTAAAAATGCACAACACGTCTTTTTGCAATTCACTGTCCACGAGTTTTCAATTCGTGTTTAAACTTGTTAGAGCGAGTTCCAAACTGGATTTGGAGTGATGCATTCATCGTGCCATCAATATTCACTAGAGCCAAAACTGCCTCGCAGCGTTTATTTAATGGCTTCCTCAAGTGTCATTTGGATGGTCACTTTCCAATTCGTAAGAAATTAATAGGAAAGGACCCTTCATATTATAATTCGCTATGATTCTATAGTTTTTCAAGAGAGAGAGAGAGAGAGAGAGAGAGAGAGAGAGAGAGAGAGAAGAGAGAGAGAGAGAGTTCGTATTGGCACTTAATCATACAAAAGAACTGGACTTCATTTTTGTTTCTTTTCTGTCGTCACCATTGCGTTTCTGACGCTTGTGAACGCCCCTTACGTCACTACCATTACGTATTATTCAAGTTTTTACTCCTGTATTATTAGGGTTTTTGCTTTTTACAAAGTTTCGGAAACATCACAATCTATCATATAAATATCTCGCAGCAAATGGTTCCGGTTTCGGAATTAAGAGATTCTGGCCGAATCGAAATTGAAATTGGAATCGAAATTTCTGCTCAGGGAAATGGTATAGTTACAATTTGCTATATTTTCTAATGCGCAAATGTGGATTTGGAATTAAATATTTGTGCAGGATTAGGACTGAAATCCGAGTATGGCCACTAAAGAAAGTTATATTTTCCTCCATTTTTAACAGTATCCAATGGGAGACGTATCCAATGGGATTTGAGGAACTTGTTTACGGAAAAATGAGACCATATCGGCTAAATTTTAGCTTAGTTATAATAAAGTCCGAAAAAGAGACCTTCAGAAAGACTGAGTATTTGAGAAAAAAATATGAGACTATGTCTTATTTTAATTCTGGTACTAGACCTTTGTAATTCATCTATAAAATTGATTCTTAAAGACAGAGGCTTCAAACAGCTATTATAGGCTTCATGCAAGCACAATGACTGTTCTTAAAGCTTTTAAAAAAAACAAAAAAACCTTACCACGATTTCTTTGGATCACCTGAAGAAGATCAGGGACCCCCCAGTCTTCGTTAGTTAGCCTTATAAGGCTAAATAACGAAAATATCACGACTTAACCTAACCAATCGTTAGGTCAACTGTACGCCCTTGACGATTGGTTAGGTTAAGTCGTGATATTTTCGTTAGTTAGCATTATAAGGCTAACTAAAGAAGGCTGGGGGGGGGCCCTGATCTTCAGGTGATCAATTTCTTTTTATAATAAAGAGAAAACTGGTTTTGTACAAACGAAAATATCTTCCAACTAAAATTCAACACATTCTTTTTTCGGTCCAAAAACCTTCAAAATCGACGCGACTCTTTTATGGTAATTTCATTCAATTGAAATTTAATTAATTTTCACTTCATAATTTTTCAAATTAAATTTAATCTCTTTCAAAATTTAATTTACATCTTTTCAATCATTCCATTTGGTTCAAATTTTTAACGGACAATTTCACATTTGCTCTGTTCCACATTTTGCATTCATACATAAATTCATCTCCTCGCGTATATAATACACCCTTTTACACTGCATATATTACCACACTAATAAGCTTTATGCACTGTATACACATTCCATAAGCATTTACACACTTCTCTCATATATATATATATATAAAAATTAAAATAAAAAAATTTGCCCTAAAACAATGGATTAGAAAACGAGAAACATTTTTCCTCAATTGCACTTACAAGGACATTGTAAATGTTAAAGTCCTAATTTTTATTTTTAATAATAACTTTTAATGATTTAATTCTCAATATAGAATACTAAATTACGTCATTTTTAAATTTCAATACCTTTCCAACAATTTTATAGCCATATTTCTTCCTCATTCACACGTAATACAAGCACACAAATAAGGGTTTATTTATAGAAATTTGGTCACTGGAGCTTGGAGACCATGCTATATATATATATATATATATACCCACTCAATGGGGTATATATATATATATATAATAATATCAACTCGGTTAAATTAAGTTAAAGTTGCATTGAAGTTAGGTCAAGTTAAAATAGGTAAGGTCAAACTGGGTTACATTAGGTCTTAAATGTGTTCTGAATGAAGCGTGAGTTTAGTATTTTCAGAAAACGTGAACAAACCTAATGTGAACTATATATATATATATATATATATATATATATTACACAGGAAGGCGGAGCCAAAGGCGAGAGCCCTCAAAAATGCACTCCTTGTGCTTGAGACAGGGTAGATAAGTCACGGAAAAGATCAGCTGAGGGAGACAGTGACGAGAGAAACTCCCGTTTCAGCACTCCCTGCCTCCTGCTGAACGTCCAACCTCGGAGTATTTCCCTGATCGATTCGTGTCTACAATATATATATATATATATATATATATATATAGTGTGTGTGTGTGTGTGTGTGTGTGTGTTAAATTATACAAATAATGCGGTGATGCATTTACACAAATTACTTACCGTATTTTACGCCTCATAAAGACGCTACAAGTGGTAAGACGCACCTATATTTAGCAAAGAATATTAGGAAAAAAATATTTCGAAGATTTATCAGCCTGACAAAAAATATATTCCCATAACTTTATTAAAAGAACATTGAACAAAACAATAACATACGAGCCCTCAAGTGATTTTTGGAGATGTTTTTCAGGAAAAAAGTAGCGTCTTATGAGGCGTGAAATACGGTATATTGTATTTTGTTTGTGGTCTTTCGGCAACAAATCAATGATGTTTGGATGTGTTTCCCACTTGGCCAAATGAATCTTCCTTTCTCTCGAAAGGAATTTGCGGTGAAGGAAGGATAATATTTACTCTGTGTTCGGAAATAGTTTCTACTCTCAAGTTTACAATTAAGAAATTGCAAAACAGGATTAAAAAAAAAAATTTATGTTGAAGTTTCAAAGAAGAATAAACCTTTTTTCCCGATCAATTTTGTTATTTTTTTGTTATTCATTATAATTCAACGTCTCTGATGATGTCCTTCGTATCAATATCTCGTAATGCTTTTCTGTAAAGATCGCTTTTGTAGTTCGGTAAATTTGCATTTTACGTTCATGAATGCGATAATATTTCATAAGCATCATAGGGAGCTATTGAGGAATAGGGACCCCAGCCTTCTTTAGTTAGGCTTATAAGGCTAACTAACGAAAATATCACGACCTAACCTAACCAATCGTTAGGTAACTGTACGCCCTTGACGATTGGTTAGGTTAGGTCATGATATTTTCGTTAGTTAGCCTTATAAAGCTAATTAAAGAAGGCTGGGGTCCCTATTCTTCAATAGCTCCCATCATAGCCATTCTCTGATGCGATTCTAATGAAAAAATGTGCCCCCCTTCCCTCTCACCCCCCATATATATATATATATATATACAGGGCTATTCAAAACGATTCATCTGATTTCAACTGAGAATATTTCCGTACCTATCAACCGTGCATCAACTGGGCATACACCACATGAAAGAGGAAATCTCTGAGTTTTACAAGATCACCGCGAGAGGGCTCCAAAGTCACGCCGTGGTCTAGCCTAGCAACAAACAGTCAGTGTGAAAATGGCGCCCACAAAGCAGAAGGCGTTTTGTGTGTTGCAGTTTTCGAGCTGTAAATCGGTAGTCACAGTGCAGCGTGAGTTTCGTCGACGTTACAGAACAGATCTACCGGGTGCTCAGAGCATCCGTCGGTGGTATCGGCAGTTCGAGGATTGTTACTGCCATAGAGTCAGTGACAACGGACATGCTGGAGCGAGTATGGGAGGAATTCGACTATCGTGTCGACGTTGCTCGTGTAACTAGGGGAAGTCACATAGAGCATTTATGAGGTGAAAGACAAAATTCGGACAGTTTTTCTTTTGGTTGATGTATCACAAATCACACTGTATTTGTAACATTAAAAAATATTCTCATTTGAAATCAGGTGAATCATTTTGAATAGCCCTGTATATATATATATATATATATAATTTTTGAAAGTCCCGTTTTCCATTTGAGTAATTAAAATCGAGAGAATGAGCAATATATCAGATGGTTCCCTTCGAAGTTAATTTTTGATGAACAAAAGTAAAAAAACGGATGAAAAAGTGACCATGAAAAATTTACAACCGCAAATAATTTAATAATTGCTTTGTGTGTGTGTGTGTGTGTGTGTGTGTGTGTGTGTGTGTGTGTGTGAGAGAGAGAGAGAGAGAGAGAGAGAGAGTTGTATGAGTGATGTGAGCATATGGAAACAGAATTCTCATTTATGTCCTTCAAAGCAAAGCAGACTAGAATACCGCCTATGGAAGTTATTCTTCTGGAAAAGTCAAATAGAAGGACACTGTACTCTCGTTGTTTTACGAACCAATGACAGAATCTGTGTACATAAATCAAAGTCAGCTAACTCTTCTTTCTTTTAAACGTAAAACAGATAATAAATAAATTAATTAACTATTTAAAGGTATTATTGCAATTTTTATGCTTTAGTTTAGGCGTAACCAAAGGTCATTAAATTAGGTTGTGGTTATTATTGTGAATTAGTTCCGGGAGGTTTAATCGTGTCAACCACTGAATCAAGGCAGCATAATCACGAAGCCTTAATTTTGAGGCGTTACTGGCACTCCTTAATCCAAACTGCTAAGTAAAGCCGTAAGAAAAGCGCCGTCACATTAAAGAACTCAAAAGGCAAAATGATGGATTATTGCGCGTTAAGGACTTCCAGTAGCGCCCTCAGATTAAGTAAGAGGGTAACTATTCTTTCTCCTACAAGTACCTAGTATTTACTATGACGCATAGATACAAAGTATAAAATATATATTTATTAAAACATAAATTTTTATGTTACTCTGGAGCCAAAATATAACTATTGAACCAAGTATGGCTTCAAAGGGATCTTCACCATGTAGTCTGGATCGCCACAGGTATTCACACAAATACGAATCTAGCATTTGGCGGTGTGTGCCGTGTTGCCTTCTGTTTTGCTCCTTTGCGGAGCGCCACATCCTTTCCACATTTTGGGTATGTGCCCCAGTAGTTGGGTCCACAAAGTTAATACTGTAGTTTACCGTATTTGCAAATAATACATGTGTAGTTGGCTATATCCTCGCTATTCGTCCGATACAACTGTCGTACCGGGCAGTATAGCTTCTTGTATTATCGGTAATAAAGTGGCAGCAGAGCGATTGGTCAGGATTGGTTTGAATGCCCAATTTAACCGGGCATTCAATCTAATAGATCAACTGTACGCCCTTGATAATTGGTTAGGTTAATCGTGATATTTTCGTTAGTTTTAACGAAAATATTCTGTCAAAATTGGTGGGGGGGGGGGGAGATAACCTACAAGTACCAAGATTTGTAATGACATAATTTCTAATTTTATGAACAGAGATTAAGCAAAGTGTACACAGCTGCCAATTTTAATTTGATTCGAATTATCAATACTTTAAAAGACTGCAGTAAACTTATCAAATCCAGCACTGATGATCTGAATAGAAATTTTAGCATAATATATTTATAAAATCTCTGAATCCAAATTGGAATTTCAGGAATCTCTAAATTTCAAGTGGTTTTATACTCAAAACATAATTCAGGTCACTGTGAACATTTTAGATTAAAGAGTCATTTATACGCACTTGGTTTAACTTGGAGCGGGCCAGAAAACATTTTTTACAGTATTTGACGATAGCGGCAAATTTGCAACCTCTCAAAAGTAAATTAATTATTTACGTAAGAAAAAATTAATATTCGCAACACAGCGTGGACAGAAAAGACGTTTAACAAGGATCTGCACTCAGCTTTGTAAAGAAATTTTAGGTACTTTCCTCTTATCCCGGACCCCAGACTTTTTGCCAGTTGCCAGACTTCAATTTTGATACAGAATATGTTCGTTAAAACTAACGAAAATATCAGGATTTAACCTAACCAATTATCAAGGGCGTACAGTTTACCTAACCGGGCATTCAATTAACCTAATTAGTTGGTAGGGTTAGGTTAAGTCGTGATATTTTCGTTAGTTTTAACGAAAATATTCTGTGTCAAAATTGAAGTCTGGCAACTGGCAAAAAGTCTGGGGTCCGGGATAACAGGAAAGTAGCAAATTTTATTTTTATTTCCACTTTCTTTTGGCTTTTAATCTGACTTGTTTGGTTTTTAATCTCGATTTGATGTTCTAGATTAATTCCAATTATGTAAGGTATTTTCTCCTATGCGAAACATATCAAACCCCCAATATATATATATATATATATATATATATAACATGAGACAAAAGTATGTACTGTATATATAAAAAAATAGAATTAAAAAGTGGTACACAAAAACATGTTTTTCAAGTATTTATTAAAACAATAAAGCTTTTCACAAAAACTGTTCAGTGTGTTTACCGTTTAAGTCTTTGCACAAATGCAATCATACTGGTGCTGGTCGGCAAACTCATTGACAGAACTTCACTGGCACGCTCCGCATTGCGCAACGATATCATCCTTGAATGCTGAAAGACTCCGGAGTTTCGTCGTATACGCAGTGTTTTTGATTGTACCCCATATAAAAAAAAAAAAAAAGTCAGCCGGTCAAATCGGAGACCGCGCTGGTCAGTCAATCGGCCCACGCTGTCTCATCCACTGAAGCAGAAAAGTTTTCGTTCAAGAAGTCCCAAACGCAGTGATCATAATGGGCCAGAATCTCATCTTGCATAAGAAAATTTCCGGGAACTTCATTTCTGGTGTCATGATAAGTACAATTACTGCATTAAATTTTTCAAGATAGCTATCTGCATGTAGTGATGGTGTCAAGAAGAAAGAACAGTCCGATGATACATCCGAGCCAAATTCCAGCCATATCCTGACGGTCCGGGGCATTCAGCTCTTATGTACTCACGACATCAGGATTCTCAACAGAACTGTGAACGCAGTTATGTAGGTTCATAAGTCCACTCAACTTGAACATGATTTTATTGTCCCATGTAAATTGGTCAGTCAAAGAAAAATTGTTAGCAACTAAGTTCAGGCAAAGTTCAGCAGATTCACAGTGTCGATCGGGTCATCATCGCTCAAGCATGCAGCAAATGAGGCGAAAGGGTTTCAATTTCAGAGCCTTAATCGTCCGTTGAACGCTGGTTCTAGCCAGAATCAGCTCGAGAGAAGCTCTTATTTATCATTTTTCGGATCTTGTTTGAAAAGCGTCAAGAATATGTTCACTTTTCTCATCATTTCAAGAAGCTCTAGATAGTTCAGTCCTGTGTGCATTGTGGACACTTCCGGTTTCATCGAACTTCTGTACAAGGTTCATAATGTTCTTACTTGTTGGAGGAGTCCACCCGTAATGTTTCTGGTACTGACGAGAAACTTCGTCTGCATTCTGTTAAATGGTGTACCACTTTGTAACTTGAATTCTTTCAGACATAAACAGTCGTGAGCTTTTCATCCAAAGTGAAGAATTGTTCACTTAGTTTATATATGTAGGAGAAAACCTACAGGTTACACAGTCTTCTTGCAACACATACGTGTTTCCTGGAATTCTGCAAATATCAGGTTCGTCTTTCCAGTAAACCCTATTGTCCATACCATAACACTAAACTTTCACGCTGTACCGTAAGTTGTGATCAGGACTCTCGCATGGGCTTCATTTGACTTTCTCCACATGCGTCCATTTGGCGTATACTGATGGAATGGACTACTTCCAAAATTCAGGAGGCTTGTGAAGCATTTCCTTGCCCCCATAAATATGAACATTATAGTTGTTCTTGTGAGTTAAATGATTTCGACAAGCCACACGTTCATTTAACTCTAGAATGCATAACCCGGGCCTCTGCCGGCTCATGCATTGACGTAAAATTAAAGGGGCATGCATTCTAGGGTTAATCCAGATTTATGGAGATGGTGTTTAGCTATGCGTGCACGGTGGCAAATTTATAGCAGTGGTAATGTCAACATGACATGCGCTTGGATTAAACCTCACCTGACAAAGAAGGACCGTTGTGGTTCGTTCTGTAACAGGACTGACGGTCCTCCTGAGTGCCGAGGATTTTCTTTTTTTTTTTTGCATTACGAAGCAACTGAGTTTTCACTACAACCACAGTCTGATTGTGTAGTCATTAAACCACGAAAGGTAATACGTCACGAGCACCAAGAGTATGAGGCATTTTTTCACCCAGTTAACGTCATGGTGCCCTGATCTAAACTGTATTTGCCCTGGTGATAAGATTTTTCGCGTGTAAACACAGATGTTCTAGTATTTTTATATGCTAATTTTTGTTTATGCAGAGTTCTCTCTCTCTCTCTCTTTTGAAGATGTCCCTACTTTTTAATCTAGTCGTTGTATCTTTTTCAGGCCTAAGTAGCAATTTTTAATCTGCAGAGAATTTAGGAAATACAAAGAGAGAGAGAGAGAGAGAGAGAGAGAGAGAGAGAGTGAGAGAGAGAGAGAGAGGAGACCTTTCATTCACACTAATCACTAAAATAAAACTTATAATAGGCCCATATATGTACTAATAATAGGAACAAACATATTTTTTTCATTGACAAGTTGAAAGGATCGACTCGTTCTTCGTTTTAGTGATCAACATTTGAATTCCGAATAAAGAATAATCTAATTATTATAATTTTAAGTCCAAGTCAATATTTTCTCTCCGTTTTATCAATGTTTCTGTCATTTCCAACTGCGAGTTATTTATGACTATTTGGAACATTGTGGTTGATATTTTAGCAATATATTTAATGTTGTGTTTATTTGAGTATATATATATATATATGGCATGAATTTCACAATTAAACACGTGAAATAAGTAACTGATGCAACAATACACCTTGTCAGGGAATGAATTAATTTTCATTCCCTGATGAGGTGTACTGTTGAACACACGAAATGCCTTGGAATCGCTTTTCTTTTTGTGTTGTGTGTGCGCGCAATATATATTATATATATATATTATAGAGAGAAGAGAGAGAGAGAGAGAGAGAGAGAGAGAGAGAGTCTTCTAATGGTGTTGGTTACTTCAACAAAATATATTCGTTCTTTACGATTCGAAAATGAAAGAATTTCATGAACGGAAATGAACGTAGAAATGAGAACTTTATGTTAATGCTACACTGTTTTTCTGCTTCTACAATAATGACAACAATTAAGCGGAGCACATCGATTTATTATACAAAATGAAACCATTATTTGATAACCGAGACGCTTCAGTGCTTGCATGATTACAGGGGATAACTTTCAATGCTGGTGGTAAATAATTTTTTTTTTTCCTCTGAAGTTACGAGTAAGATTTGTGAGATAGCTGTTGTTCGAGTATAAATGATATGGAATTAATGCGAAGAGGACACATCGACGTACGTAATGAATGGTATAATGATGATGTTGAAGGTGGAATGACCAGTACCGTATTAGTAATAGCTTAGAGATGATATTGTATAGATATGAACATAGTTACTGCGCCGCGGTTACTTTCTCTCTATTATCACGTACCTATCTACTAGTAGTTAACATAAACAGTATAGGATACGTGATAACACAGTGGGTAATTGTGAGTATATTAGGGGATAATATGGGTAGACAAACAAACGTTAGAGTATACCTTTCTCATAAAATCTTCCGAGGCTCATTGTAGGATCATAGATACTGTTCTAAAATACTTTTAAACGAAGTAGGGAACTCTCGGACTAGAAGTTATACTGTAACTGCTCTACGAAAATTATTCTTGGATGGAATGATACGATTTCTCTCATGACGAGAAGGCGCAAGAATGTGTATGACGTATAGAATCAGCTTGGTATGCCGTGGGTAGGCTCCATTGATATGAATATGAGGAATACGAGAACGCAATACAAAGCTTGTGAGATTAACGAAAGTAACGAACGAGCAGTTCCGAACGATTGATAAAAGGAGTGATAAAATAGACTTCTCATCAACAAGCGATAGGGTGGTGCCTGCCTGCTGGGGGAGGTAGGCATTGCAAAATTTATGAGAGACGCAATATTCTCTTAACAGCGTAATGATGAAAAACTTTAACGTTTACACGATACGATTCAATTAAATGATTTTCATGAATGTTCTCGGGCTTCATCCGAGAATAAAGAACGAACATTTCAAACATTTTCACGACGAACTAGTTTTGTACATATTAGTGCTATATTCAGCAACATACGGAGTTTATTCGTGTTTATATCATGCCTCTGGTCAAAAATAAATATGTTAACGACCTAACCATTAACCAGTGCAGTGGTTCCTCCTTTCTCCACAGTGCTTGAAATTACCAATTTATCTTCTGAGTGATTACCGCTATTCATTCTCTAACGTGTTTGGTTTTATGTATTATTAAACTGATTTATATTTATTTATTATATTTAGAAAGTCTGAGCCTGATATATTTGCAAAACATATGATAGAGTTAATCACATTATATAATTAAAAAATAAGAGGAAGGAACATTTCAGGTCGTAAAATCAACTCAATATGCTGAAAATCTGGTTTACTCTCCAATTTTTACGTTACTAAGTGGAAAATGTCCTGTCAGAATGTTTGACGTCATTGTGTGGAGTAAATTAAGCTCTCTTCTATTATCTTTAATCTTCAGTATGTACAGGGTGTCTCAGAAGTCTGGACTCGTAGGCCATTAGGGTTATTTATTAATAATTTAATTTATTAATTTGATTGAGAGAAGCCTACGTGCAAGAATTGATATGTGTACGCAAGTTAATGGCATGCAACAATTTGAGCAATTGTTAAAATATAAGTAAAAAGTTAATTCTGCACATGAGTCCAGACTTCTGAGATACCCTGTATATACTAACAAATTATGAGTACCAATTAAAGAGGCCAAAATAGGATGTCCGGCAGGTGATATGAGCTATAAGTAACCCAACATATTATTATAATATATTCTTCAACCAAAGGATTAAAACGTCTTAATGAAATGGGGACAAATACTGATGATGGTTTCAGCGTTGGTGAAGCAAAAGTTTGTACTTTTCTTAAACCTGAAACCTGACATATAGTCTAGTATTCCAAATGTATGGAAAAGAGCATAAATAAATCACAAAAATTTATATATATTTAGTAGTGGTGCACCGATTAATCGGTATCGGCACCTGGCATGCCGATATTAGGAAAATACCTTAATCACAAAAATGTATATATTTAGTAGTGGTGCACCGATTAATCGGTATCGGCAACTGGCATACCGATTAATCGGCCATACCGATATTAGGAAAATACCTTGCATTGCCGATTAATCGGCATGCAAGGTGCCGATACCGATTAATCGGTGCACCACTAATATTTAGACAGCATTAATATTATAATTTTATGTATATGACAACATGAACATACAAAGGTGAATATTAAATTTAAATGCTAAAGGAAATGCAAATTTCAGATCCTGTTCCAGCGAAGTTAAAATAAGTTCTTTTTAGTACCTAACACGTATGGATAGCAGTTATAGCTGATTACAAAAATCCTGTCCTAAATTGCTTTATTACAAATTCTCATTTTTTTATTTTTTATAAATTACATCACAAAAGCTTCTCAGTCACAACGTTTTGACCATGAGGAGACGAATATGTCCATTGCATTTCATGAAAAGGATTCAAAGTTCCAATAATTTATTTGTTCAAGTTTTATATGAATCATGTTACATGTCTTCGAAAAATGGACTACGTTGACTATTGTCGCAACACCTATTCGCGTTGATCCGCGAAGATAAGCGACACTGGGTTTGGGTAGTAATTGGATGGATGACCGTCCTCTGAGTCCAAATGATGTACAAACCCATGCTCCGAGTCCCACACACAAAATCAAACTGACTCGTTTATTGTCGTAAATAGCCTATAATATTGAGGCTTTACAAGTCTATTTTATTAGTAAAACATGTAGACATTTAATAATTCGAGAAAAGTAACTCATGCCCACCCCCATCATGATTCTTTGAGTTGCCTCATACAGTCATTTTTTTTAAAGAGTGTCTCAATAACGACACCACACTGGGCTGGATGAGCCAAAATGTCTTAACTCTGAGTCAGTTTGATTCTGAGTGCACGTCCCTTCCATCACATGACCTTTGCTGTTACGAAGGTTAAACAATCCTCGAAACAAGCGTTTCCCGAAAAGTACCGCGCTAAACCAGGAAAACAATGCGTGAATCAAATGATGGCTGATTTGTAAAGAAAAATATGACACACACACACACACACACAATTTGTTAACCCTTTCCAAATAATTTTCCGAAATTATCTATCAAGAATATTATTCATTAGATATGTCTACTATCAAATAGTAGATTATCATATCCTAAATCAAGATTATCATATCCTAAATCAAGAAATTAACTCACGAAATTAACAACAACAACAAAAAGAACAAAAACTGAAGACTTTTAAAGGTGACCTTACAAAAAATTAAATTAGAAGCAGGCAACTACTTAACTATTTCAATCAGCAACAAGGTCCTTTAAGGGGCAGAATCTTAATAACTCGATTTAAAGCAATGTGCAAATATAATGTTTTTATAAACACTTTTTTCACCATTTTTCGAAACCTCATAAACGTTGCCATGGAAACAAAGAAATCGCCATACATCTGGCTCACTATGTGATTGTTGTAAACATGTATAATTCCTTCCTACACATCATTGCATGGATTATGTTCCCACCCAAAATCAGTATATTATCGCAAAGCTTTTTATATATTCACTTGGTTTTTACGTTATGCAATCAAGCGTTTTATGTGATCTAGTATCAGAACCACTCCCTTTTTGGTGCACTTAGTCGAGGCATCTAATTCGATGGCTGTGCGTTTGCAATTTCATATTTAAATCTTTTAATTTCTTTAACTGTCGCGGAGATGGGATTATACGTCGTGACTACGTCACACCACCGTTCCCCGTTAAATCAGTAAGGTTAAGCGACCTTGGATATCTTCAGCAGTTGGATGGGCCACCGTTCTTCGCTTTCAGATGATGTAGCGATCCTTAGTTCGGATACCACGTAAAGGCATAGATCACTTCCGACACGCGACCTTTGACGTTACAAAGTAGATTAAACATTCCCAAACATTAAATTATTATTATCGTCAAATATAAGATTTTTAACTTAGCATTACGTAACCTCCCTGAATTATCGCGTGATTAATGTTCCTTTGACTCTTTCAACAATGAATGGTTACCTCACCCAGGGTTTAACTGTGATTTAGGAAAGTGTGAAAAGAGACTGTGAGGCAGTTTCAGGCTCGAAGGGGTTTTCTCCACGAAAAATTTAACTTAAAGTGAGAAATTCTACAATGAAAATGGGACTGAACTGAAATGAGAATTTTTTTCTTATGAGATTTCTCTCTCATCGATTTTCTCATTTTTGGACGAGGAATGAAATGAGAATCACATCGAATAGGAAGAGACCGCTTGGAAGCAACCGGCCTTTATTTAAATTAACACATTTGAATCAATCTTAATTGAAAGTTTGCCAGGCTTTATACTGACATCTTTGAATCGGCTTTACATTAAAGATATCTTATCTTTTGTGGCTGATCTTAAGCAGAGGCAGGGTAAGAGTTGGTAAATAACAATTACTCACTATAAAATTTCAATTAGGATAATTATAATTAATCTTTGAGATTATAAACTGCATTTATAAACTGATTCTGACGCACGTTATTAGCCCATCTGCATTGGAGAAATACCAATATCGATTCAAAAGTATTTTTATAGGACAGTTAGATTTAGATGTACATTTAAAGTTAAGTAACAATCAGGCGCGGACTGGCCCCGGCGGCCCACGGGCCGGTGGGCCCTTTCCGTTGGGGGCCCTAAATTTGTTCGACGTATTACTATATAAGACCTCAGGCTCAGGGGTGTTCACAGGGGTCAAAAAAAGTGCCAACACGGCAACGTACGTTGGCAACAAAACGGCATTAAAAATTTCCCACTCGTTTTAATACTAGTAAATTAATTGATATTTAAATTGTTTCGGATTATTAACTTTAGTTTATTCGTTCATAAATTATGTCCGTTTAAATAAATTTTTATTTAAATAAATTTATTATAATATATTTATTTTATTTGTTGAAAATTAATTAAATAAATATGTTAAAAATCGGTATGTTGCCAAACGCATTTCTAAGACTTCTCGTATAACCAATCAGCACTCTAGGACACTATTTTTGGCGCGAAAAATAAATTAAGTTAAAGTAAATATTTTTTAAGCGGTATTGCATTTGTGCTGGCGCGCCGATTTTTTGCTCTTGGTCTTTATAACGTGAGTAATTTACTGAATTTTTATTTAAGTAATTGTTAATTTTTTATATTTTTAAGCTTTAAACACATAAATATCTTAGGAGCTGAATAAAGGCCAGCAGGGCTCAGCCAGTTCAGCCTAGATCCCAAGAACCTGCATACCCAAACCACACCCCCAATAATTTCCTCATATACCTTTTTTCTAAACGCCTTTGAAAACGTTATTCATTGATATTGTGCGCTACATAATATATGGGTGTCCATAAATTATTCACCCCATTATAAGCCTTAATAAATTCGTTATTATAGGAGCTATCTTAAAACGGTTTACGGCAATTAATAACACAACTCAAGAATTTTTTTTCTTTATTTCGCAGAATCCACTAGGGGTACAATGGCGACAGTGAAGAAGAAGCAATGGTGTGGCTGTGGATGTGGAAACCAAATCTCCAATTACTGTACAGAGACGTTTTCGGGAGAAATATCAGAAAACTCCACCAACAAAGCAATCACTCAAGCGATGGCTGAAACAATTTCAAGAAACTGGCAGTGTGCTACATCAGAAAGGAGCTGGTAGGCCTAGTGTGTCTGAAGATAAGATAGCAGGAACTCAGGAGGCGTTTATCCGAAGTCCTACAAAATCCATCCGCCGAGCAAGCCGAGAACTGCAAATACCGCGTTTAACAGTGCATAAAGTGGTTCACAAGAGGTTGAAACTTTATGCCTACAAATTGCAAACCTTGCAGAAACTTCTACAAATGACAAACCCAAACGGGTACAGTTTGCTGTTGACATTCTTGACCGTATTGATGAAGATGAGCATTTTTTGAACAATGTCGTTTTCAGTGATGAAGCGACATTCCATCTGTCTGGTAAAGTCAACAGACACAATTGCCGTATATGGGGATCAGAAAATCCGCATGAATTTATTGAACACGAACGCAACAGTCCCAGATAAACGTTTGGTGTGCTCTCTCTCCATAACCGTGTGATTGGACCATTTTTCTTCCATGAGAACACTGTGAAGGCTACAAATTACCTAGATATGCTTGAATGGTATGCTGCACCTCAGCTTGTGGATATGCAGCCCCGTGTGTTCTTTCAGCAAGATGGGGCACCGCCACACTGGGGATTAGAAGTGCGGAGGTTCATCAGTGAAAAGTTCCCTTCTCGTTGGATCGGGCGAGATGGCCCTATTCCATGGCCTCCTCGTTCCCCGGATATCACGCCTCTGGATTTCTTTTTATGGGGCTACACAAAGGACAGAGAGAGTGTATGCAAAGAAGGTTAATAACATCACAGAATTAAGACACCGGATTAAAGAGACATTAGCTTCCATCACGCAAGACATGCTTCTTAATGTTTGGAACGAAATCATCTATCGTCTTGATGTTCTGCGTGCTACCAATGGGGCTCACGTGGAGGTTTACTGAATTAAAACAAAAATTTCTTGAGTTGTGTTATTAATTGCCGCAAACCGTTTTAAGATAGCTCCTATAATAACGAATTTATTAAGGCTTATAATGGGGTGAATAATTTATGGACACCCTGTATCAGAGGCGTAACTAAAAGAAGAAAGGCCTATGGCCTACTGTGATATGGGCCCTCTGTAATAGTTTAAGTAAGTGACAGTTTTAGTTTGGGATTGAAAAAAGTCTTTCTACTTCAACGTTTCCTATGATTTTCATGAGTAACTTTCATATTGTAATGAACAGATATATATATATATATATACATACATACACACATTACATATATATATATATATATATATATATATATATATATATATAATGCAACCCCACAAGGAAAAAGAAAAATGATTCCAAAGCCTTTCGTGTATTCAGAAGTACACCTCGTCATTCCCTGACTGCGTATTATTAGATTTGATTTTGGTTGAGTTCAAAATTATATTCAAACTCGCGGGGATTTACAGGTCATGACAAAATTACTAGATTTTTAAACATCCATAAACACTTTTTTGGGGGCAGAATTTACTGAATCTTTTTGGGGGCCCTCTCAGTGACACCTGGCCGGTGGAAATTTTTGAGCCAGTCCGCGCCTGGTAGCAATGTGTGTGTGTGTGTGTGTGTGGTGTGTGTGTGTGTGCGTGTATTAATATTCTGACAGTATCAAATCTTAAATTTTAATGTGGCCAAGGTATACCATGATTCTGTATTCCATGAGTACAATGGTAAAAGCTAGTAGAGAAAAGTATTTAAAAACGAGGGAATGCATCTCCGAAGGCAACCAATTTTTTCTAAATAAAAATTTGGATCTTTTCAGTTTGACGGTGTGTAATATTTTTTAACATTACTTGTTTTTTATTGTCCAGTTTTAATCGAGGATTTCAAAAATGACATTCATGTTTTAGAGAAACAAATAGTGAGGCAGTTATACATTTTAGAGAAACAAAATAGTGAGGCAGTATTTTAGCTCATATTCCAAAATCCCTGAAAGTTTAGGTCAACTGTACGCTCATGACGATTGGTTAGGTTATTCATGCTATTTTTCGTTTGTTTTGACAGTAAACTAACGAAAATATCATGACTTAACCTAACCAATCGTCAAGGCGTACAGTTGACCTAACCGGCCATTCTGTTAACCTAACTGGGCATTCAGTTAACCTAGCCAGTTAGTAGAGTCTAGAATTTGACGGTCCCGTAGCCATGACTCGTTTTTTTCCGCCGGCCGTCAAACCAAAAAGATCCAAATACACGTTTAAAAATATATTATATTTTAAATTTGTAAAATTGCATATAACTGCCTCACTATTTGTTTCTCTAAAACATGAATGTTATTTTTGAAATCCTCGAGTAAAACTGGACAATAAAAAACAAGTAATGTTAAAAAATATTACAGGCCGTGGAGCTATTGAAGAATAGGGACCCCAGCCTTCTTTAGTTAGGCTTATAAGGCTAACTAACGAAAATATCACGACCTAACCTAACCAATCGTTATGTTAACTGTATGCCCTTGACGATTGGTTAGGTTAGGTCATGATATTTTCGTTAGTTAGCCTTATAAAGCTAACTAAAGAAGGCTGGGGTCCCTATTCTCCAATAGCTCCCAGGCCATCAAACCGAAAAGATCCCAAAATTTACTATTTTCGTTGTTTCAGTAAAAAAAAACCTAAAATTAATTTTTTAAAACTAAGCCTTTTTTTTTTTTTAACGAGCGTTATAAAATTCGCATGTTATGTAATATGATTCGTAAGTCCATTTTGACATTTAAACTAATGAATAATGGAAGGCTTTTTAAATTAAAGTATATTAATAGTTATACTGATTTACTAGATACTGAATCCAACACATAATTGCTTAATACAGTATTTACACCAGAGCCTTGATGGGGTGCCCTCATACTACTGTATATAACTCCCGTGTATCACCTTCACAGAGAACCAAAAATTTGTTGTTAAAGGTAATTTTCATTTGAATACTAGAATTTTTCTTAGTTTCAAAGTGTGAAAAATTCAAATTAAACAAAATTTAGGTATTGAATAATTTTGACAATAAATTAGTTTGTTGAAAACTATAATAAAGAAATATTATTTATTTTATATTTGTCTCCAACGTAAGTTAATTATTGTGAGTGAACAAAAAGCGTGTGTGTGTGTGTGTGTGTGTGTGTTGAATTGAAAGTAAAAATATTTTGTTGAATAAAATGAAAGTATTCTCTTAAAAAAAGACAAAATCTGGCTCTCTACAGAAAGCCGGATTTTGTGGGTAAACATATGAGGCGCTCCGGACCACAAGCTGCGAAGGGCCAAAATTAAAAAAATGGAGAAAAATGGAGTTAAAGTTTGTCAACTTGCAGAATGCAATAACTTTTGAACCAATAACGATAGTCGATTGATTTCGACCTTACGTACAGGTCCACAATCTGCTCCCTGATTCACTCACGGGATAGAGGAAGGGTTGGGGAATATAGTGGTATAAATTAAACTCAATTCTGGTCCCACTGGCGCTTGGCAGGTTGTGGTCCGGAGCGTCTCATATGTTTACCCACAAAGTAAGTTGTTCAGCTTGTAGGTGAACCATGTAGTTTGCTTGGAAACTAGATAGTTCATTAATCCGTTTAACGTCTTCTGTCCAACAGCGGAAAATGAGACGATCGGTAATGCCAACAATCGGGAACAAAAAGCCTCCTTTAAAAGGAGAACTGGGACAAGCCAAATACTTGCAGCAGGCTCGTCACTGCATTCCTCCCCATTTATCCTGGTTTGGGGAAGTACTTGACACTAAGTTTTGAGAACGGAAACACGTCTAAGAACCCAAATATGAAACAATCTGAAGATTTTCAATAATTGTCGCCTGATTAATTGCATTTGTAAGATCATACTGATTGCTCAATCACTGCTTCCAGTTATAAGAAGAGTGTACTAAAATTATAATAAGATAAAAATTATTTAAAATTCGTGCATGAACATTACAATTTAGCAAACAATACAGACTAAAGACAACAACTGCTAAGAAGAAGCGTCGGCCAGAGGTTAAGGATTTCCAAATTTTGTGTCTGAATATATTCTACTTCCAGAGCCATTGTTTAGAGTTTAAAGGTGCTATGACTGCTCACCAAAAACCTTCAATTCACAAATGGTACATAAAAACCGATTTTAATAAATCATCTTGGTTTTTTTTAGAATTATCATTAATTAAAATTTGAGCTGACTTCTTGTAGCTCAAATTTTAATGGCAATTCTGTATACTATTGGAAGTTATAACAACTGAAGAGTCCAGCAGCTTAAGCTAACCGAGACCTAGGATGGATTATGTGTATAACTAGGCTAAAAGGCTGAAGCTTCATTTCGTAAATTTATCTAATTCTTTGCAAATTTAGACTGCTAATGTAGGCTTAGGCCAAATGCGAAAATTTTAAATTTATACTGGCCCAGTTCTAGTGGGAATCCAAATGAGGTTCTAGTAAGGAGTATCAGCTAGTTTCTTTTCAGAGCTAAACAGTCCTACTGTGCTAGAAATGAGCGCTCTGATTTATGTAAATATAAATATAGAAGTTAAAAGAGTGTAATCATTTCAGTATGTAAGATTGATATCGTTTGAACATACTGATATAGAATTTTGAAGAGCATATAGTGACGTAGAGGTAAACAACAAAAGAGAATTTGTGTCGTACAGGGTGTTCATTATTATTATTATTATTATTATTGTTATAATTATTAGCCCAACCCAGTGGACATGCCCTAAATTTCTACGCAATGAACTTTCATTAGTGAAAATTTTAATGGGTCATACATAGTTGAAAGTAAGATCACCTGAATCACAATAAGAGCTCGAACTGAGTCTCATTATTTTTGTATGCACACAAATGAGGGCGGGTGTTGTGCTGTGGAAGCTGTACAGCATCACATCCACAGGAATCATCCGAATATTGTTCGTGATGTGCTGCAGTTCTTCCGTAAGGAAGGATTGTTCCAGTAAACAAAATCGCTGTCATGTGATAAATTAGTGAATCGGTTGGAACACTGAAGTAGAATAAGTAAACACAGTGTTATAAAAAACAACATTCGGATGATTTCTGTGAATGGATTGCTGTGCAACTTAGAAAACTTGCAATAACACATTTGATTATTCCTACAAAATACTTTTGAGATAAAATTCAGATCCTCCTGTGATTAAGGTGGGCTATACATGGTTGGAATTTCACCAGTATCAGCAGTGTTGAGAGCTTTAAGCTATGTCATCTAATTAGGCTAATAATAAACACCGTATTTTCAAATATTTCAAAGGATTGGTTACGTTTTTTCCCTCCAATATTTAAGTGACTCAACACAAGGAATACACAGGAATACAAAGGAATACAAAGGGCGCTAAACAACAACAGACCGGCTGATCCCTACGAGGCTGTCTGTTTAAGAAAGAAAGTTAAAAGATGTAAGAAACTTTAAAGCAAAGCGGAGAAAAGAGGTACGAAAGGAAGGAAATAAATGTAAAGATAAAGTGAACATTTTAACATACAGAGGAAGGGATCCGAGAGAAAATAAAGGAGGACACTCAATTTACACCTTTGGTTTTGGTTAGTCAAAAGACTTTCACTAAGTTTCATTAATTCTTATAGTAAACAAATGTATTATTGGTGAGTTGTAAGGTAACTTACCTTGACTAATACGACTGAATTGCTCATTGAAGCATTTATATTTTCGTACATCGCTGAATTACCTATCCCTTTAATTAACTAACTCTCTGATTCTATTCAACTATCGAATGTAGTTAATTAGTTTAACTAACAAATTAACTAACAAATTAACTAACAAATTCACATACGCACACACACACACGCACACAAATTATATATATACATATAATCCTTGAATTAAAATTGAAAACTTACCAGTATTTGCTCGAACCATTATGGAAAACTCTTTGGAGTGACTTCTTTCTATAAATGTATATCGAAGTTTACTTATTTAGTCATATTTCTTATCAAAACTCATTTATGGTTTATCTTTTTAATATAAGTTAATAATAAGGATAAAATTTACATAGAAAAAAATCTGTTCCTATAATTTTCTAATATTTCATTAGTAATATATATATATACTGTATATATTTTTAATATTAAGCATAAATGTTTGAGTTGTAAGTTGTCACCTAATGTTGTTAGTGAATTTTGAACAATTTGTGTCTTCCGCGTAAATAAGAATACAGTTTATTATCTATCAATAGATAAAGTATAACTTTGTGAAGTGATTGATGCAATATCTGAAAAAAATATTTTTACAGTTTGAAAAAATTCATTCGTAAAACATTGTTTATAATAAAATATAGAAGGTATGATAAAAATTTACTATTAATAATTGGCTACTGAAATATAAACCGGTTTATAAAGAACAGTCATATTCAACCGACTTGCATTGAACCAGTACACAAAACCTGTTCATACTATTGGTTAGCCGGTCCGTGTACTTGCATGCCAACAGGTGGGTATTGCAAAGTGGTAATTATCGTACCAAAACGGAGCAACGCTTTCATATAAACTGTTAGTATATAACTTAAGATACATTAAATATATACCCGGTTTTATATATATATATATATATATATATATATATATATATATATATATATATATATATAGGTGTTGGGTACTTAAAAAAAAAATTTAAATTGGATTTTGTACACGAAATTCAAACCACGTTTTTTTACAAGCTCGCAGAGAATATATATTTTCACTTTTCTACGGAATACTGCGAAGCAGGAGTGTCAGTTATATTATTTCTCCAACAATACTTCCAACTGCATCCAAAGCCTTTCGTTAACATACTTTTTGGTTTACTCGTAACAGTCTGTTATTTATTTCTTATGCCAAAGACACGAACGATGTATGGATATGGCTTTAATATTAAACAAAATTAACTATGGCTATTACATGTTTTTGTTTCAAACACTGTTTTTTTGTTTTCACTAAATAAAAATGACTACTAATTTTAACCCTGTTGCAGGCTGATTTGACCGAATCGAACGAGTACTTCGTGAACCGTCGTGAATATTAAATAAGAAACGATAAACAAGAGAATTTAAAGAAAAAATAACTCGATAGTTGTAATCCATTTAATTTTCTTATTTTCATTCGTAAAACTTCGAAATTTCTTAATTTTTATAAATATATTCTTTGAAACTACGATTTTATTTACGATTTAAGAGGTTTACGAAACTATATTTACAGAATGAACGAATTTTACACTATTCAGCTCCAAATCTAACGTAAATTTAAACTGAGAACTTGTTGCATTCCATCAGGACTGGACTCTATTCACCGATCAACGTATCAACTCTCAGTAAAACAAAATTCGGTGATATAATATTAAAAATACATCTTTCGTCCATTGCTTTGCAACTGCCAAACGCACGATGGTTTCTGCATATTGTTGCACCTTGTAACTTGCAGTTTTCTATCCATACTAAAATCATGCAATTGTAGCCTCTCTCTCTCTCCCTCTCTCTCTCTGTATATACTCGTATATATATATAACCAACTTATTCCGATACCAGTTTATTATTATTAATATTAAAAACGTTCAAATGATAAGGTTAATTTAATGATAAACACTGGACAAAAATCCTTCGAAAAAAAGGGTGTTTTTTTGAAACGCAAGCAGCCTTATTTTAGGTCTTTGAATCACATCAATTGTTGACACTAACGAATAATTATCCTCAAAGTGTAATAAAAAAACTACGTGATTACTTTCATGTTTATTAAAATATTAAATTAATAATATAAATAATGCAATAGAAAGTGTCAGTAAGGCAATTCTTAAACTTTACGTAGGTAAGATAAGTTTTAAGGGATAATTAAAAGCTTCGAGGAAAAAAGACAGGTGAGCATTTTAAAGTTTGCATAATGGATACATCATACGTCGGGCTGAATAAATTTGAGGGTTCTGGGTTCGAATCTGTACTTCGTATTCCACTTAAAATGTTTATGTATACGTTATGGCATAGCTTACGTTCAAATGCACTTGAGTATAAATTCCAATAATAAAAATAATAATAATAATAATACAATAATAATAATGTTATAGGGGGCTGGGGTTAACCGAGCTAACGACATCTGATCACGTGACAAAGTCGACAAGTTATTGTGAATTAGCTTAAGTTAGGTTAGTGTACCATAAGTTTCGTTACGCTGGGTTACGTTACGTTAAATTAGGTTTTTTGTCAATCGAGTTAAAAAGCTGTTTCCTCTTTTTTGACCGTAACTGCAAAACCTCCTGCCAAATTTCTAGTATTTAACTTCATAAAATAATATCTTTGCAATTAAATTTTTTTCACAGTCACAACTGATGATCAAAATCCAGTACAACCTTTCAATTAATTTTTTCAACTATATTAAATCCATATGGACATGAACAAGACAACTTCTAATTTGTTGTACAGGGTTTTCAAAAAGAAATGCAACCTATTGGAGAATGCATATATATATATATATATATATATAATATATATATATATATACACGGTGAACCAAAAGTAGGTGGACAGTAGGTTGAATACGGTTTGTGTTATATTATATTATAACTATGGTGTTTGTGTTTTATTATATTAAATATTATAACTAAATTTATTTAAATTTTATTTTGTATTATAGTATACAAAAAAATTAAATATGTATTCTCAAAATAAACGTTATCATTTACTGTCCACCTACATTTGGTTCACCCTATATATATCAACGTAAAGAACGACGCTTTGTATAGGAGAATTATCCGCGCAAGATGAGAGCGAAAGAACGAAACAAATGAAAAAATGAGGTACCCACCCGGGAATCGAACCCGGGATCTTCCGATTGCCGGTCAGATATGATAACCACTACACCACAGGCCTCACCCAAACAAATGTCGTAATTCCTCTACATACGCGCAGAAACCAATGCCCCAAAGGGGCACCTCCCGCATGCCGTAACATTATATACATTATAACTGCAAACACGCAGTATAATTAACGTAAAGAACGACGCTTTGTATAGGAGAATTATCCGCGCAAGATGAGAGCGAAAGAACGAAACAAATGAAAAAAATGAGGTACCCACCCGGGAATCGAACCCGGGATCTTCCGATTGCCGGTCAGATATGATAACCACTACACCACAGGCCTCACCCAAACAAATGTCGTAATTCCTCTACATACGCGCGTATGTAGAGGAATTACGACATTTGTTTGGGTGAGGCCTGTGGTGTAGTGGTTATCATATCTGACCGGCAATCGGAAGATCCCGGGTTCGATTCCCGGGTGGGTACCTCATTTTTTCATTTGTTTCGTTCTTTCGCTCATCTTGCGCGGATAATTCTCCTATACAAAGCGTCGTTCTTTACGTTAATTATACTGCGTGTTTGCAGTTATAATGTGTATATATATATATATATATATATATATATATATACATATATATATATATATCATTGTAACGTAACCCTTTTCTTTCTGTTTCGAGTTGCGTTTCCTTTTTGAACACCCTGTATTTTGATTGTTTTTTCGGGGGGGGGGGGGGGGGGGGGGTTCTATTAGTTTTTTTATATTTGAACTTTCGTTCGTACCCTTTTTTTCTAGGTTTTTTACCTTCATTCGTAACATTTTGAACGTATTTTGTGAATAGGACCGATCATTTCCAGAAAAAAAAAACCACTCACTAATATATTGTGAGTGTTTTCTTTTAAATCATAAAATAAATTAGGTCGACGACTGTTTTTTTTTTTTAAACCAAACACTGAGACTACGAGCGAGTGTAAAAATTCGCTTGATCAATTTGACAGTTTTTATACGTTAATTTAACATTTATTATTTCATGCTGCATTTATTTTTTAATCAAAAGCATCGTGTGCGTAGAATACGCAGTCGCGCGCAGTCATGAGTTTTACAGGAATATATTACATACGATGAAGCATTGTTGTAAATAACGAGGAAAATCAAAAAAAAAAAACAGACCAAACCATCCACACGCGGAGATGATTCTATTTTCAGTAAGAAAAGTAGGTTTTCAGAAAAACTCTGTATTCATATATTAGGGTATTATTAGAAAGTAAATTACTATATTGTCACATTTGGCATTCACCCTTGGCCCCTCCTTCCCGCACAAAAAAAAATTTGCAACTGCTAGTTCCCTGTAAAGTGTACATCTATTGAGTGGCGAATGAAAGGGGGAAAACTTACATTTTTTAGTTCATTTTTAACATAGTTAATATCACAGGTTTTAAGAGCTTTAATACTGTAATGATTTTGAGCTTCTCATGGTCATATTATTAGGCCTTGAATCAGATTTTACGGAGCTATGAAATCACTCTACCCTGGAATAATTTTCTTATGGTAATTTCTCACTTAAGTAAATAAATGACCTCCTCTCCTTATATTTGTGATAAATATAAAAGTAAGCATCAATAAACCTGAGTAGCTTAGTGGTTAAGACGCTGGGAGGTCGTGAGATCGGGTTCGGGCAAGGAATTTGTAATTTCTGGCCGCCCTTGGTAGGGCGTGTTTCGGATTCCGCGTTAAACTGTAGGTCTAAGGTGGAGTGACAAGCTTGACTTTCGTCAGAATGAATAATTCAGGGGGAAGCAAAACAAAAACGTGTTTTATATATATATATATATATATATTATATATACACACACACCAAGGTTAAGCCTATAATAATCGCTATACCAGAAGAGTTATTACGTAAAAATCGTAGTACATTTAACTTTCAGTGTAACAATAATTGCCACCTGTTTGAGTTCTAATTTTTGTTTTTAATTTATTTTTTGAGCACTGAAAGGCCGTCATCTTTCTCTCTTAAAATAATTATATACACGCAATTCATTTCAGCGATATAGTCATTGTTAGCTGGAGCAGTCTCAGCTCATAAAGGAGTCTTCACGCTATACCCGTTTAGTCGTAACTTCATCATTTAACTTGCTGCTAACAAAGCTATCCAGGGAGGTCACAAACTTTACAAGCTGAGAGTGTCTGAGGGAATCTAAGAGCCGTTCCGTACATACTGCAAGAGAAAAACTTCCTTGTTTGTACGTGACACCGATCTCAAGGATGGGAGGACACTCGGGATACCAAGGTATTATAGCCAGAGGGCAATAAAATACATTGTATTATGGATTCATTACATTTGTTGCAAATAGTTTTTGTATGAAATCTTATTTTGAAAATATCCTCCTTTTAATAATGGATATATATGTATATACTCTATATATACACATACACTGATAGTAATCTTTCTTTTCAGAATTATTCGTGCATATTTTTAAAATTATCATTATTGTTAATAAACTTTACATATGTTTGTGAACGTAAAAAAAGGACTAGGAACTGAAACAAAAAAAAAAAAATTTCAGTTTCGAGTTTCAGCTTTTTTCGATATCAGTTGTATTTTCAGTTGTTTTTTACCGATACCGATACCGGTTTTATAGTGATGTTTTAAAACTCAGCCGATATCTTTATACGACATGGGTTCTATAAGTGAGGTTAAATCTAACCTGACCTGTATAATAGTGATGTAAAAGTATCCAGTTGGTATTAAAATGATAAAAATTACCTGACGTCTGCCGTCATAAAACATATTTTTTCAATGTATACGAACCTGCGTTAGTTTTGCGCGTTATCAGTTGATTTTTATATCTTTCATTAGAAGATTATCACTTAAAGTTTGTATAGGGAGGAATTTCCTATCAATTGGGCTTAGTTAGTTAGGCCTTTCCAAAAATCTCACATTAGAAAAATTAAAAATTTTTTTTTTTTTGTTTTTCTTTGCTCATTCTTTAAGACACCTTTATATTTTATGATGTTATAATGTTATAATGTTTCAGACCAACAAAGACCCTAGGATCCACTCATGGCTGGTCTACCTAACTGTGTTCGTAATTGTGTATTGTGCATGTCCTCCGTGGTGGCGGAGGGGACCTACAATTTTACTATTGTACATAAAATTAATCTGCCGTAAATAGAATTTATATAAAAATTTCTATTTATTTCTATTTCGATATAAGCGGTTTTCTGCTCATCTTATTTCAGCTTCATTTCCGATTTCAGCTTTTTTCATATTTTTATTTTTTTTAATTTCGGTTTGTTTTCAATTTCAGTTAAAATAATTTCAGTTTTGTAGGTTTATCGATTCCAATACTTAGTGATTCCCCATCCTTGATATATATATATATATATATATATATATAATTATATTTACTGTTATAAAAAAACAGACTTCAATTTTCCTGCTCCAAACACGCAATTCATTTATAATTAGTTGGAGACAAACCGGCTTAGCGCTTGCATGGAGAAATAAACTATCCTTGGTAAAGTGCAAACGATCACAGACAGCTGGTCGCTCCTTCGCAGGTGGTAAGAAATCTCGCAAGTAATTAAAAAAATGACTTGCATTTTCAAGCAAAAAGTTGTAAAATTTCTTGAAAGTTTTGGATTTTTAGTTAAAACGAAAATAACTGTAGGGGTTGCTAGGTCTCTCTCTCTCTCTCTCTCTCTCTCTCTCTCTCTCTCTCTCTCTCTCTTATATATATATATATATATATATATATATATATAAAGTGAAATTGGAATTAGGTCGAACTACAATAGGATCAATCGCATGGAGTGGAAGTCTGAAAGTAAGTTGAACGTTCTCGAATTAAGTCGAATAATCTTGCATTAGATGAGGCTACCATTTAGTGCCCAGTTAAATTACTTTCATTGCCATTAAACGTAGGATTTGTTAAATTAGGTTAGTTTAGGTTAGATTAGATTTTAGGAGTACCATGGTTTCTTTTGTCTAGCGAAGAGAGCCAAAAGCAGCGTAAATTCTCTGTATCTCGCATCTATTCTATTGACAAAGTGTATAACTGACTGAGTTAGATGTTATGTTTGTTAAAATTGTGTTAAATTAAAAAATAAGGAAGAGTTGAGTTAAATAGAATGCAATGGAATTGAACTGAGCTTACTGGAATTAAGTTAAACTGGAATTAAATTAAATGGAATTAAGTCGAATTGGACTTTATTCCAGGTAGGTCAACCTAATTCATGCAAGTAACACACACACACACACACCCACACACACACACACACCCACACACACACACACACACACACTTTAATCAATATTTAAGACATTATTTACAGATTAAATCTTAGACAGAAAATCAATAAAGGTTTCATTCTTTTTTTTTGCAAAGAGCATATCATACACCCATTCAGTAGCTCGCAGCATCATTGCCGAGTATGTAGAGGGTCAACGTACAAATGTGGAATCCGTACGTGTTTTATCCCCACTGAAAGATATTTTCTGATTTTATTTGGCGTGGGGAGGGTGCGTTTACGGTATTATTTATGGCCCCGTTTAGGTTCCTGTCTCATGCTCACTTGGGCTAATATTTATGATCAGATATAAGTCACTATTTAATATCCGATTTGGTTATTATAAAAGAACATTGCTCTGTTTGGGTCTGACTAATTATTTATAGGTTAGGTTAAGTTAGATCAAAGTTCGGTTAGGTTTAGCGGGATTCCAGCGAAACCAAACTTAAGTTGAATTGAATCGTACAAACCAAAGTAAAGTCGTGTCGTATAATTAAGTTTATTTATGCTAAACTGAATTCCATTCTCTTAAATCTTTGGACATATAACTCGAGGAATTACGTAGAATCAAGTATGTTAATACCTACTGCGTGTTGCAATACCCAAACCCTGGAGTACCACTTCTTAAATAAGAGGATCATAATTTTTTTTATATAAATTGGTATATAAAAATGGACATATAATTAATATTAAAGTTACTTAAAATATAATGTATCATACTGCTTTTGTGGTTTCGTGAGAATCGAGCGCCGGGTCCTGAATAGCGCGAAGCAGAAACAGTAACCACTGTGCCAAAAGAGAATTAAGAGAGGACATCAAACTATGATTGACTTTACCAAGGTGAGATTGTTCATACCCATCGGGTATCTTAAAAATATAATAAAAATACATAAATCTTAGCGGTTATA
This sequence comes from Bathynomus jamesi, assembly GCA_023014485.1. Taxonomy (NCBI): domain Eukaryota; kingdom Metazoa; phylum Arthropoda; class Malacostraca; order Isopoda; family Cirolanidae; genus Bathynomus; species Bathynomus jamesi. Next base: position 966,302 of record JAJOZX010000177.1, on the reverse strand, counting down.
TATATATATACATATATATATATATATATATATATATATATATATATATATATATATATATATATATATATAGAGAGAGAGAAGAGAGAGAGAGAGAGAGAGAGAGAGAGGAGAGAGAGAGAGAGAGGAGAGAGAGTCTCTTAAAATAAATAATAAAAACAAAGGATTTTTTTTTAAATATTCTGGTACTGAATTTGAACTCTAACTCCCTCCGCCTTTATGCATTTATTCTGCTTGTAAAGTTCATACGTTGAGATGTGGTCCTTTCATAGCAGTTGCCATCCTGACTCTCTCAGCCACTCCTGCGGGCGTCTAAGGACGTAGGTCAGATGGAACCAAATCTGGCAAATAGGAGGAGGGCGAGAGACTAAAATGTGGGGCCGCATTCATGGTGGGTAGGTTGTATATAGCGGCTGAGCTGCGCATTCTCGCGAGTTGTTTGGAAGGAAAATATATTTTTTATTGCTCTTTATACCCTGCTTAATAAGTTGGTATGATAGACGTGATAGACATACTCCCCGTAAATGACTTTCTTTTATGGAAATGATGCAGCACAATTTTTTTACTTTGTGCCTTTAAAACTAATGCCACCACATTCCCATCTGACACTTTGGTATACGAAAGGTCATGCGTGGTTTCAGTCAGTTCTTTCGGTACGCGAGAGGCTTTGGGGATAATTGCTATAATGGTTGTCTTTCAAGATTATAGAAATAAAACTATTTCTCTCTCTCTCTCTCTCCTCTCTCTCTCTCTCTCTCTTTCTCTCTCTCTCTCTCTCTCTCTCTCTCTTTCTCTCTCTCGTACATGCTTTAATGTTTTATTTGCCTAGCTATTATGCATTTTTATATTATAATACATTATAGGGAGAGGTTCAAACTCTCTCTGAGACTATTTGCGTGAGGATATGTATACACAAGGTTGACAAAAATAAATAGACCCCACACGATCATTGTCCTCAAGAACAAATGTCAAAGCTCATCAATGGAATGCCAGAACGTGTCGCTTTACCTAATGGAAAGGGGGTAAAGAAACACGATTCTAAATCTACTGAATTCAGTTAAACTGTTATTATTTATTGACTTTTATTATCAATACAAAAAATATGGAAAAATAGAAGGTGTCTATTTATTTTTGTCAACCCTGTATATACCGGTATGAGGCATTAGTAAACGTCTACAAAACTCGGGTTACGTCGTGGCCTTCTCGCAACACCGCTTCCCGTTGATCGGCAAAGTTAAGTGACATTGGGCATGGGCATTTACCTCTAGATGATGTAGCGACGCGTGGTTCGGATTCCACGTAAAGGTGTAGGTCTTCTCTGTCACATGACATTTGCCGTTACAGGGGAGATTAAACACCCTTAATAACGCGCTTTGCAACTTATCCTGACTTAAATTTAAAAGCGAGTCACTCTTTGCCTCAGAGACTATCTCTCTTTCCACTAAAAAAAATGCATGACCTTTCTCTGTTATAGTGTCTAGTACTCTTCAACACAGCCAAGGACTATCCCAAGCCAGTCTGAGAAATGGGGATGGAGTGCAATGATGAGCTCGCTACGCGTATTAAGGTCGATCCAGTTCCCCTTTTAAAGGGGACTTATTATTTTTCCCGGTTGGTGGCACGCCCGGTAAACTCAGTTGGGAGGAGGACGTAAATCGAAAGGACCAACCAACTAAGTACTTTTTTCCAGGAAAAACTATGAGCTTCGTTGTCGTCATGGAATAATAGAATACTGAGAGAACATTAAATACAGTAAATTTATTTTATAAATATCTATCTATCTATCTATCTATCTATTTATCTGCGCCTCGGTGGTGTAGTGGTTAGCGTCGCTGACTACGAATCTATCGGCCCCAGGATCGAAACCCGGTGATTGCAGCCGGCGCGCAGCAAAACCCAGCTGTTCATCTTTCCACACAGTAAAGAAAGTGGTTGGTAGATAAATGGGTACCCTGGGTGGCCTAGGGGTTAAGACGCTGGGCTGCTGATGGGGCGTGGTTCGGATTCCACATTAAACTGTAGGTCTAAGGTGGAGTGAAACGCTTGACCTTCGTCAGAATGAACAATTCGGGGGAAGCAAACCAAAGGTTATCTATCTATCTATCTATCAATTATTTATATCTTAAATATAGACAATATAAACGTCTCAAGATAAAAATTGTTTTTTAGGTCAAATAGATTTAATTGAGACCGTGTTGCTAACTTAATTTCAATATTAATTAATGCAAGATCGCGTTCACATCACATAAAAAAATATGCCTTCATCTTGTTATTAACGACATATTAAGGTTTGACATTAATGTGTACCTTTTATTCGGCTCTATACTAAGAGAAACTGGGATTAGAGCCAATTTTAATTTCGTTCAATTTGACAATATATATAAATATATTGGGTGTCCCAACAGTTACGAAGGTCTAAATTAGAAAATTCCTTCCTTCTTGAGTATTAGGTCAAGTGTAACCGGCTAGGTCGTTTTTTTGAAGCTTCAACTTTACTCTTTCGAGTTGTATACAAGATATTTTACCACCCTCTGATATCTCATTTTAGTAATTAATCACAACAAGGTTGCGATCGAAAATCTGGGAAACGCCTGCAGGGGCCACGAGATCATACTTGCCGCCACAAAGCACTAGCTTTTGTGTGGCACTTTTCCTGAAGTGTCCGATCTGACATTCCTGAGATACATGCCACTTACCATGGCCACTGATCGATACCTGCCACTATACACTTCTTGACCTGATGTAAGGCAAATATGCGTCACCGTGAACAGGGTTAGGAACACTTCCAATATTTGCTGTAGGACAAGATACTTAACACTCTCCAGGGAAATTGTGACTTTTTAACTCTTTTGAAGTGCTGGAGAAGTGAGAAGTCGTTTGCAGGAGCGGATGCGGCGAGAGGGGCCACAAACCATGCAGGTACGTAGTGGCGTAATGCATACATTGCAAAACGTTACATCCCAGTTCGCTTTCGTGCGATCATTCGAAATTGTGAAAGGAAAAGACAGATTTTGATGGTGTATATAACTCGCGCCATCCGTCTAGCATGGGGTAGGGCTCCGGGTTGGCGAAATCTGACTCCACGAGGAGGAACATTGCCCAGGTAGATGATTGTTAATTCAAAGAGCTCCCTATAGTCGGCACGAGGTTGAATGACGGCGAGGTTCCGCTTGCACGTAGCGATAATTTCATCCATCCCTGGGATCTTGGCTTCTACAGTTTCAAAGTGCTTCTTGTCTATCGACTTCCAGTTCTTGTTAAATCGATTGAAGCGTGTGATGGCGGGTCCAGAGATGGTACCGTGACACTTGTCGAAGCCACATGATACGACAATTTCAATGATGTGGTGGCGGCACGCGATTCCAAGCAACTGTCTTTTAAGCTTGTTTTCGATGAGTGTACAAGCTCCAAGTTTGGGACCAGTATTGCTTGCAGTGGTGTCAAAGCACATCGTCTGTACACGATCGATCGCGCAATTCCCAATCGTCTAAGCAGTCTACTGCAGCCGTTGCAGTATGTTCTCCTTTACCTACGAGAAGTTTCGATGTCCCTCCCCCATACACAAGAACAAGTAGTTGATTTACATTGTTATCCCCGGTCAGGTCCGGAATTAATTTCCCGTCCCAATGGACGGTGAGGGGAGTATCTGGCTCAAAGGACTGCTTGATGTCATTAGCGATCTTCTTGCGCGCTTCCATTCTCTTTCTTTGTAATGTGCTTCAACTGATGGAGAGTAGAGTGCGCCACTTTTAATAAAAGTTTGAAATTTTGAGGTGCAATATTCTCATGTGGTGATCCCTGCTACTTTATTGGCGAATATGAAGTTTTAACCCATTCTGAAAAAATTTGACCCCGGATTGAGGGCATTGAAATTTTGACCCCAGCCTGTGACGACATCAGACCGATTTTTCATACGTATTTGGCCATAAAATCTTTATTTATTAACCGATTCGAATGATTCTTGCGTTAATTGATTCAGAATTTAAAGTTCTTTAGTTATTAATGTTATTGTACTTATTAATATTAATTGTTATTAGTAGTTATTAATGTTATTAATGCATTTTAATTATTAATGTTTTTGTATTTCTTTTCAGATCTTTTATTGTACTTCTTTTCAGACTTTGGATAATAATGCTTATTCGCTAAGGCGAAGTGAAGTAAATGTCAGTGATGATTCCAGTGATCTTATTATTGGGAAATTTTTGGCTGATATAAAAACTGGTAAAGGCAGTGTGTTGCCATCCGATGGTGATGTGTTGAAGTATTTTATTTATTTAACTAGAGGAGAATACCAAAATGCTTCTCAGGATGAAGTGATTGCGATTGCTTTGAGGAAAGTGAAGGTCGTCTGGGATATGGCAAGCATTCCTACCAAAAATGTAATAAAGAATCCTCTGCCTAAAGCCAAACTCAAAGATTTGATAAAAGAGCGTTCTTCACAGCTCGTAACAGAGGTAAACCTAATTTTGAGCAAAAACAAAAAGACTTTCTAAAGAAGTTAGAGAAATTATTTGATATCGCGGCCAGTGACGCCTTAGATAAGATAAAAAAAGACAAGCTTAAAGACGAAAATAAAAAAATGATAGACATAACATTTCTCGAAGATCAAAGGCCTAGTGGCTGTGAAGACAGAGAGAAGATATTGTCTGGGAAATGTTGACAAAAGTTACGAGAAAAAAGTTGTGAAAAACAACACGAAAGGAAAGCTACAAAAAATTTGAAAGAAAAGAAAAAGAAAGGACACCGCAGAAATTCCAAGCACTTGAAACGCCATCGAAGGCCAATTCTTCTTCATCGACGTCCAGCAGTGACAACGATAACGATGACGAATTCACCGTTCCTAAAAACACCCAAAAGACAGAAAATTTTTCGTTCCGAAAACGTATCCTCCATGGCAGATCGCCTTAACATCTCTTTGGGACAGAGGACAGCAATGACGGCAGCAGTAGCCTCTGCTTGTGGAATGGATCTAAGCAAGCTGGCTTTATCTAAAAGTTCTGTCAAGCGTGCAGCAGAGATGGTTTGAGATCAAGCATCAAGACAAATAAAAGAGGATTTTATTGCCCCACCTTTCTCGGTCATCCACTGGGACAGTAAATTGATAACAGATAAAGCAGAAGGCAAATCGGAAAGACTTGCCGTGCTGGTATCGGGTGCCCCAAATGCCAAAGAGGGCAAGTTGGCTGTTCCTGAAATCCAAAATACTAGTGGCGAGTCGCAGGCTACTGAAACTTTTGATATGATCAAAAAGTGGAACTTTGAGCGCCATGTTATTGGGTTTGTTTTTGACACTACAAACTCCAACTCAGGGCGCCATACTGGAGCCTGTAAGAGACTTGAAGAATATCTATGTAGGAAAGTATTGTGGCTCGCTTGTCCGCATCACCTATATGAGCGGATACTCAACAGTGTGTTTGTAGAAATATTTGGAGGAAGCACTTCACCAGATTATGAAATTTTCAAAGAGTTCCTGGAGGAAAAGTGGCAAGGCATTGACACAAGCATAAAAGATTTCAAAACACTGAAAATCAAGGACAGAAAGCTAAGGTCTAAACGGCAAGAAGTCTTAGATGCATTAACCGATTTGCTGACTAAAAATGCATTCAAACGTGGTGATTATCGGGAATGCGCTGAGTTGACAATCCAAATTTTAGGTGAAGTACCCCCAAAAGGAGTACGTTGGCTCCGTCCAGGAGCAGCTCATCGTGCACGATGAATGTCTGCAATCCTATATACCTATAAAATGTATGCTTTTGGATACCAGGCTGGCTACGATGAGAATATGATGAAAATGCTTGAGGAAATATGTCTTTTTAATGTACTGTTCTACGCTAAAGCATGGCTACATTCAGACAACGCCGCAGATTCTTCTTTTAATGATTTAAGCTTATATCACGATCTGAAAACCTATGAAAAATATAACAGTGAAGTGGCAGGTGCGGGTCTTAAAGCCCTTGATAGGCAAATGTGGTACTTTGTGGAAGAAGTGATGCCACTCTCCTTATTTTCATACAAGGTCAACAATGCAGAGAAGGCTAAGATTGCCAATGCCTTAAAAAAGTCAGAGAAAAAGATTTATGACATGAAAACTGGCCATCTAGTCTTCCCTATACTCAGGGAAGGAACCAAGCTTTCCGACCTTGCTGGTCCAAAATCATGGCAGTTTCTGAGGCTCTTTAAATCAAATGGGGATTGGTTGAGAAGACCAGTAGAAGAATGGGAGAAACACAAGGACTATATTCGCTTAGCTTCTTACGTGCGAAACATGAAGGTAACAAACGATACGGCTGAAAGGGGTGAAACTTATTGAAGATTATGCTAAGAGCCTCACCATTAATAAGCAGCATCGCCATTTCCTCCTTCAACTTGTTGAAAATGAAAGATGCCTTCTTCCAGGCATCTACAAGAAGAGCAGTTTGCGAAACTACTTGAAAAAATATAAGGTGAGTGTTCTATATACTGTTTCATGCATTAAAATATTTTCAGTATTTAATCTGGGTTAATATTATGAATTATTATTAACAATTTCTCCTTTTTCAGGGTCTTCGACGGCAACCGAATTGGCAATAAACTGGCAAGAAGGGTTCAAAGGAATGTTTTTTATATTACTTTTGTATGCTTTAAAAAAAAAAATAATAAAATGGGGTTTTGATCATGTCATTGACAATTTTGACTTTTTATTCCGTTTCTGTGAAAGGTTTATTTCAACTTTGACATGTTCAAAATTGTTCCCACCCATCGGAATAAGCCTATTTCTTATTATTATGCTTTTCAGAGGGGCCCATTGCCGCGAAGCTGGTCTGGGATGATGCTTCAGGGTGGCGGTCACACCCACAATGTCTCCTGTATTGCGCCAAATTTGTCTAATTTTTATAGATTACCTGAGTTTTCGACCAAACACTTATAGTAAAAGCTACTGTTTTGGTATGAAAAAGAAAGTATTTCCAATTCTGCATCAATTGACACCAGAATCATTCGAATCGGTTAATAAATAAAGATTTTATGGCCAAATACATATGAAAAATCGGTCTGATGACGTCACAGGCTGGGGTCAAAATTTCAATGCCCCCGATCTGGGGTCAAATATTTTCAGAATGGGTTAAAACTTCATATTCGTCAATAAAGTAGCAGGGATCACCACATGAGAATATTGCACCTCAAAATTTCAAACATTTATTAAAAGTGGCACACTCTAAATTGGAGAGCCTGTCCAAATCATGCCTCTGAGAAGTAGCAGCAGCTGACAGCACGAAGACGGCTTGGCAGTCAGTCATCTTGGTCTGGCCCAGTGCCATTGCTACATCCGGTGATAAGATGTCCTTATCTCTGCGCTTTCTGGACCGTTTCTTTTTAAGGGAATAGGATATACCAGGCTCTTTATCAGTATTGTTGATACTCGAAGCAGATAGTTCGGGCACAGCTGCAATATTTTCTTTCGTTCTGCTTGTTTTTCTGCCAACTGCAGAATTATGAAACTTCGAGTGCCGTGCGGCACCCCTAGAAATATTCCGAATTAGCTGAAATTTTATATTTGGGGTTTTCTCAACATAGGTAACAATTTTAGGGGGTAAGATTTTTTAATTTTGAAAAATCGATTTTTTGGGCCAGTCTAATATAATTAATATCATATATTATATCTATATATATATATATATATATATATATATATATAAAATATTACCAAATGTCTGTTAAATTCTTTTTTCTCTCTTTTGTGTGTTTTATTTATCGCTTTTTGAATTTTGAAAAATCGATTTTTTGGGCCAGTCTAATATATAATTATATTATATCTTATATATATATATATATATATATATATATATAAAATATTACCAAATGTCTGTTAAATTCTTTTTTCTCTCTTTTGTGTGTTTTATTTATCGCTTGTGAATAATGCCTTTGAGACCACTTTGCTATAGGAAAAATATATTCAGATACATCTTGTGTTTGCAGTGTCACCCAGATTTAGTTTCTTTGCATTGGATTGCAAATTTTTGTCGCATTAAATGTTGGCGTTTTTGCTTGTGAATAACGATTCAATTTTATTGATGTTGTCAGGTAGTAACAGACTACCTTACTTCATTCTTTGCTCGCCTTAGGAGTAGTTCAAATTGAGTTTATTACTCTTATCGGTGATGAAACATTATTGACTTTGAGATAAACTTATTTATTTTACATAATTTTTTCACAGGTATTTAATTAACTTTGCACGTAAAATTCGTTCATTTTTATTGATGTAAATTGCTGCCTTCCGTCTTTAAGGATACATTTTATTACGGTGAAGAATTTATTACTATGAACTGGAAGGTTTTTTTTGTCTACTTTTAAGGATTTAGTTTTGTGACTGGAAGGATATTTTGTTCAGATTTAACCCTTTACTGCCCAAATATTTTGTAGGGTTAAGTTATGAATGCGTGTATTTGAAAGGTTACAAATTTGTCCTTTTGGGCAGTAAAGGGTTAACATTTAACTTCTAACCTTCAGGAGATTATTTTGCGACTTTAATTTTTGTCTGAAGGTGTGACTCGGCGGATATGGGAGGCGTAATTAGGATCAGGAAGGAAGAGGAAGAGCAGAGGAGAATTTGGATGAGGAGAGGGAAACAGGTGGGGCCCAAAGGTCATTAGAAAGGGATCTTACGAATTGGCAGACGAATCACCTCGAAGCTTCTTTGATTCAAATGGTAACTTGACAGCGAGATGAAAGAATACCTAATACGGATGTTGAGCTCAAACGTGTTCTACGACACGTAAAAAAAAGGTATGGGAATAGTCAGGAGAATGATGTGCATACGAGATCTAGGATTTGGTATTGGTTTAATGCGTCGTCATCGTCAATCAGAGAATGAAGTAGAATTGGGTAGACCGAACGAATAAAATAAATCATGAACCAAACGCCGTTTCAACCAGAAAAACAAGAAGAGATGTGGCAATATATGATAGATTCAAGCGATGACTACACCTAAAGAAGAGGTAAAAAGATGCCCTTCATTGATCCAGTGAAGTGGGTACGGGGCTGGGTAACTGGAACGTAAAGGTACAATTTCGTATTTACCTTAACACAGGTTACTGTAACTTAATTGCAGCTCTTGAAGCATGGAGTTCATTATTTTTGAAGCTCTTCCAGCTAGTGATATGCTATTGTACTGTTTGTTTTGAGAAGATCCTCAATATGACTTTGAACGTTTCATTTATAATTATGTAAATCACTAGTTTATGTCGGTTATGATGGTCTAAAACTATAGATATTACTATAATTAATGACCGATTTGCTGAAAAAAATAGGGAACAAAGATACTGAAGGAAAGTCTGTTGTTAATATTTTTACAAAACTTTTGTAGTACCTTTTCAGCTGAATGTAAATTATAGCTCCAGTCGAGTAGACTCAAAAACGTTTACCTTTTTTCATATTATACAGGCAGTGATGTTGGAGAAAGGAAAATTATGTAAAAGAGAGTGTTAGCATTACCCTCTTTCTTTTACTGTCCTGTCAGACTTGTTTCTACATTGCATGAGACAACGAAATTCATTAATTATCATTATTTCATGTTCATTTCCTTGAACACTCGCGAATAGATTATCTAAATGCTGCACTACATACGGTACATAAATTTTCCAACTGTAGTACGACTTTTTGAACACCCTATATATATATATATATATATATATATATATATATATATATATATATAAGTATAATGATTGGGTTGTTTAACCTCCTTCGCAACATCTAAGGTCATGTGAGGAGGGGACCTACAGCTTTACGTGAAATATATATATATACGGGATACACACGTGTATATATATATATAGAGTATAACGGAGTTCAGTAATGAAAAGAAAAATCAGTGTTGTGACAATCATTTTCTATTCTACTTCAGACGTTTCGGCTATTTCACTCCCTAACTTCAGTGAGGAACGTTTGATTTCAACAAAACGAAAAAAATCAAATTACAATGAAAATGAACCTTTTAAAAACTATATATCATTGATCCATTTAAACGTCATCACTGTGATAATAATTAATCAATTGCTATGAATCTATATTTAGTACGAGTATTAATTAAATTTAATAAAAAACAAACTGAATTAATTATATATTTGAAACGTTAATTAATAAGAAAATTAATATTAAATCTCTCACACGGATCAATAATAATAATAAAGCGAATTATTGATCAATCCGCCATTTTGGTCACAAATAATGTTGGATATTTTTATAAACGGGATATTTTATCGATAACTTTTATTTGGGTTATTTAAGTTAATTTAAGTTAGGTTAGGTTAGGTCACGTCGTTAGGTTAGGTCACGACAAGTTAGGTTAGGTTAAGTTACATAGTTAGGTTGTCACGACAAATTAGGTTAAGTTAAGTCACATCGTTAGGTTAGGGTAAGTCACGTCGTTAGGTTAGGTCACATCAAGTTAGGTTAGGGTAAGTCACGTCGTTAGGTTAGGTCACATCAAGTTAGGTTAGGTTAAGTCACGTCAAGTTAGTTTAGGTTAAATCACGTCAAGTTAGGTTAGGTTTAGTTTGATTGATACAATTCCGCTAAAATTTCCCGCTGATAAAATTAAAAGATTAGAAAATGAAGGAAAAAGAGATAAAAACTATTCCAATACTAAATTGAACGTTCAGCAAACGTGATCAACGTTTTATCAACGTTATTTTAAACGTTCAGCAAACATTATCAACGTTTTATCAACGTTATTTTAAATGTTTAGTAAACGTGATCAACGTTTTATCAACGTTATTTTAAACATTTAGTAAACGTGATCAACGTTTTATCAACGTTATTTTAACCGTTTAGTAAAAGTGATCAACGTTTTATCAACGTTATTTTAAACGTTTAGTAAACGTGATCAACATTTTATCAACGTTATTTTAAATGTTTACAACGTTTATTAAATGTTCCATTTCTTTCTGGGCTAATTTAAATGAAGAATAATTCTCATTCGGAATTCAAATAAAGAAGGGAAGTGGGTTACAGAATACAAAAGAATACAAATTAGTGAGAAGCACATGTCAAGGAAACAGTTTTTGTCATCTGTACATTAATTAAAAATGAGTGTATATATATATATATATATATATATATATATATATATATATATATATATATATATATATATTCCGCCTTGGTGGTGTAGTGGGTAGCATCGCTGACTACAAATCCACCGGCCCCGGGTTCGTCGTAGATATGTCGTCGGTGAGTGGAGGAGGGTCGATTGGTCGATTGTCGTGTGGCCTCGCTGGAGGTTTTGATCTTTTCTCTTCCATCCTCCGAGAAGGTGTCGGTGGTTCTGCTATCGGCATCTGTTGTCACTTTTTTAGGGGGCCTGCTTCCTCCTTGTGAGGTTAGTAGGCCTCGGGGTTCGGATCCCCAAATCTACAAAAGAGCCTGCTCTGAACGCCTGCGCGTGCCTGGTTGAGCCCGGGCGCCTGTCTTCTTCTACTCACGCTCTCGTTTCTGTTCCACTCTTTCTCTATTTCTTTCCCATTTCTTCGTCTGTTCCAGTTTCTCTTCTTCACTATCTTCTTTCTTGGTCACATCGACTCGACTGTCGTCGGTGCCTCACTCCTAATTTTGAGTGCCTTCAAATGGGTTTCTTAGATGCGCCTGGAAGTTAAATAATAGAGTAAAGATTGGTGAATTTAAATAGCTAATCCTGGTTAACAACAGACGATTTTATTTATATCGAGTCTATTATTATTATAGAGCAATAAAAATATATAACAAGAGATAGTTATGTCTATGAACCGAGCAAAAGCTGTTGTGAGGCGAGGTTATTTTGTTTAGAGTTTTCACTGTAGTTCAGAGTTTAATTTTTGGGATTATTGCATTACTTTTATTTTCCTACATATAACTGAAACCTTTGATACCTGTTGAACCTGTAAAAAATATGGCTGAACCCTTCCCTACTGGAACGTATATATATATATATATACTGTATATATATACACACACACTAGGCCAACTCAATATATTTTGTTCCACCCTTTTTTTCTTAGCTAAATAATAGGCCATGGGGCTGAAATGTCTTTTGAGCCGTAAGTTTGAACTTTCTGCGCTTCATATAACCGGATTTTTCCAGTTTGAATTTTCCCTCCTTGTATAAAACCGATGGTTAACGCAGTTTCGAAAATGGCGTCTGACAGTGATGTGCGTCATAAACAGAGAGCTGTTATCGAGTTCTTAACCGCAGAGAAGGAACCAGTTAGAAATATTCACAAACGTCTACAAAATGTTTATGGAGATGCTGTTGTTAATCGAAGCACAGTTGGACGCTGGTCTAAACGTGTGAGATCATCGGAGAGAGGGAGAGCCAGCCTCGATGATGAGCCACGCAGCGGTCGCCCGGCATCGGCTGTGACATCTCACACTGTGCAACGTGCTAACAGCATTATTCGATCAAACCGGCGCTCACATACAAGGAGCTATCACTGGAGCTAGGAATTAGTGAAGGAAGTGTGAATACGATAATTCAGCAACTGGGATACTCAAAAGTGCGTTCACGGTTTGTTCCTCGCCAACTGACTGAAGATGACAAAACCCAAAGAAAAGAAACTGCTTCTGAGTCGTTGGTTCGATACGAGACAGATGGGGATGACTTCCTTTCACGAATTGTGACTGGGGATGAGTGTTGGGTACACCACTTTGAACCTGAAACAAAACGCCAATCCATGGAATGGCATCACGCAGACTCCCCACGCAAGAAAAAGTTCAAAATGGCTCCCTCTGCATGAACGGTTATGGCCACCATCTTCTGGGACATGAAAGGGGTGATTCTGGTGGACATTATGAAGAAAGGACAAGCAATCAACTCAGAGGCATATATTGCTACCCTACAGAGACTCCAGAGAAAACTGGAAGACGTCCTTCTTTTGCACGATAACGCAAGACCACACAACAGTTTGCAAACAAGATAGGCCATCACATAAATGCGCTTGACTATGTTACGCCACCCTCCATACAGCCTGGATCTGGTACCTTCAGACTTCCATTTGTTTGTGCCAATGAAGGATGCTATTCGTGGAAGAAAGTTTCAGAGTGATGATGAGGTTGTTGAGGAGGTTAAGAGGTGACTCCAGCGGAACCCAGCGGACTTTTAGAAAAGGATGGAGACTATGTGGAAAAATAAAAACTTGTAAAAAGGTATGTAACTACTTGTGTACAAAATTTCTGGAACTTACAAGGAAACTTGGAAAGAAAAAAAAAAGGTGGGACCAAATATATTGAGTGTTCCTGAGGATGTCATTAGACGAAAGCGCTTGAGCACCACTTTGTGTTTCTTTTCCCTTCGTGGTTTTATTCATCATATATATATATATATATATATATATATATATATATATATATATATATATATATATTATCGTTTTTACTTGAAGAACAAGGATGACTAAAATCATTTTAAACACGCCACGGTTTACAAACCCTTAAACACTTGACTCCGTAATAAGTTTTTATAAACAAAAACTTTAAAGCTGAATTGGTCCTCGTAATTCGTGTTTGTCTATTATATGCTTTTATTTACATGAAGCATTTTTATACGCAAATAAAAAATAAGATTCTTCGCTTGTCATAGAAGATAAATTATCATAGAAAACCAGTATTTTCAAGGATATTTGAATTAGAATAAGTTGCAAGAACACACCTCTAAAGTAAAGAAGTTATTGCAAGTGGAGTAAGATAGATACTAAAACTAATAGTAAATAAGGGATAGATAGATAGAGGGTATGCGCAAATAGTGCGATTCTCGCTTGTTTGATATTCACGCAAATCCATGACAAAATTCTAGTTAATAACAGATTGGTAATATGTTAAATTAGGTTAGATTAGATTAGGTTAGGTTAAGTTAGGGTAAATTAGGTTAGAAAAGGTTAGTTTAGGTTGGTTAGGTTTAGTTAGGTTAGGTCGGTTAAGTTAGGTTAGATTAGCTTCGGTTAGGTTGGTGATTATGGATTTGATCAAATCTCGCTTATACCACCAATATCCTTAAGTTGATCAGAGCTCGTCGCGTTTTGGTTATCAAAAAATGCTATAGGCCTACAGTACATGCGGTATTTTTCAAAATCTTAAATGTTAACTACTGGATACACAAGGGGTAATTCTGTGTCTGCTTTTTTATATCCAGATATTTCCCATATATTCCGTATTTGACATCCAACAGCGACATATCATATATATACCGAAGTTAACCACAATGCGTTACATGTGTGGTATTTAAACATGCGTGAATATTTATTTAGTTTCTTTTAAAAATTCTGATAATAACTACAATATACAGGAGGAAGTGTCTCATGTTATGATATCAACCTGTTTTGTAACAATAAACACTTGAATTATATAGAGTGTAAGTTCGATGTTTCTATTTTTCTTTAAAGTTAACATTTGTATATACTTGGGACAGTCCGACGTCTGTCTGATTTGATATCCATTTAGTACATATTGAAGGTATTCTGAAATGCAAACCCCGTCACAAATATGGTACGTAAAAATGGATATTTATATAATAAAAATGGATATTTATATAATAAAAATGGATATTTATATAATGAAAATGGATATTTATATAGTAATTTCTAGGATGTTAGCATTACTGTTGAATCTAGGACAGGTTTATGAACGCTTTTTTTCATGGCCAAATGTTGCTTATTGCCGACAACATTCTGAAGTTAACCAAATTTCGTTACGTTTTTTAATATCTACCCATGGATAATTATGCAATTCCCAAGGACGGATCCAGACCAATGAAACCGATGCACAGATATCGGTCAGAAAAATATGTGTTCCGTTTGTATCGGTCAAATAATTTACCTGTCGGTAACCTTACCTCAGTGTCTCTGCTGACCCGACCTGCCCATCAACCTGAGAGTTCCTTTGATCTGCCGTCACCTCCCTACCTAGCAGGTTTAATCACCATTTGACCTGTCGGTAACCTTACCTCAGTGTCTCTGCTGGCCCACCGTGTCCACTAGCCTGAGAGTTCCTTTGATCTACCGTCACCTCCCTATTTGACAGCCTTAATCTTCATTTGACCTACCTTGATCGGCCTTTTTGCAAAAGGGCTAAAAAGCTGGCCTTTTTGCACAATGGCATTAAATGCCAGGCCACTTTGCAAACAGGCCGGCATATTGGCCATTTTGCAAAATGACTGGTAATGCTGTCGGCCATTTTGCTAAACGGCAGAACTTCACATTGAACTGGACAGTGAATGGCCGGTTAGGTCAACTGAATGGCCTGTTAGGTTAATTGAATGTCCGGTTAGGTCAAATGTCCACCCTTAACGATTGGTTAGGTTAAGTCGTGATATTTTCGTTGTTTAACGAAAATATCACGCTTTAACCTAACCAATCGTCAAGGGCGGACAATTGACCTAATCGGGCATTCAATAATTTAAATTTCAATAATTTGAATAATTTCAATCGAACCGGATTGAATCTATTAACTGAAGTTCTGCCTTTTCGCAAATTGGCGGGCTGGATATCCAGCCATTTTGAAAATGGCCAATATGCCGACCTGTTTGCAAAGTGGCCTGACATTTAATGCTATTATGCATTGGCTATTAGTTTCGGCAGTCAAGTGACAGTTGACTATGAATTTGTTGAACAAAACTAAAAGATTTTGCTTATTTGTTGTTCAAATTTGGATATCCGTCTGTATAAGTATAATACTATTTGGAAGATGCTCAGTGTTACGTAGGTATATTCTACAGGGTGTTCGAAAAGTCCGTCATTCCCTACAAAATGTACATATTGTAATACCAATTTTATTTTTGTGTGATTAATTGTATTTATATGTGGTAGGTGTAATTTAAGAAACAAGTCACTAACAACAATTACTTTAATTACAGTAAATACATTTACTAATTACAGTTACTAATCAAGAATATCATATCGTTTCTGCATGTCTGTATCGCTTAATTCATTAACAAATGACGGGCGGTATGGTTTCATGCCGAGATCGTTTGTCATGTGATCTCTCATTGTGGACATTGGGACTGCTAGTTCTTGTGATCGTTTCCGAAGTGATTTTTTTCGATGAACGAGCCACCGATGCAATCACACCTTCACATTGTTCTGCTCGCGTTGTTGTCTTCCAGACCGTGGTCTGTCCTTGATGGAGCCAGTTTCAAACAGCTTTTTCTCCCAGCGTAATACCGTGTTGTTTGGTGGTGCAGCCTTATTGAATCTTGTGTTGAAATCATTCTGGATATCATGCATCGTTTTGCCAGTATGTGACCTTTCATGAGCCCATGTGCTCATCACTATCCTTTCCTCCAGAGTGTAAGTGGACTGGTCTGCCATTGTTCACACAACTCTAATACCTGGAAAAGAAAAAAAATGTCAATGAATCACATATAAATTCAATTAATCACACAAAAATAAAATTAGTATTACAATATGTACATTTTGTAAGAGGTGATGGGACTTTTCGAGCACCCTGTACATTAGGGCTAACTCGTACTTAACTTTTCTACATATCTAAAAAAATCTTACCACCACACTAGCCCATAATTAAATACAACACGCCATGTATTTGTTATTCACATATGGATGTCAACTTGTAATTTGTTTCGTGAAGTTAGGGGGATAAGGGGGATAAGGGGATAGGGGGATAGGGGGATAGGGTTTACAAATATGAACATACGGACCGGTCGGACGCCTCTTTTTACCACATAGCATATTTTTTAGTTAATCAATGTCATATTTATCTTTACAACAAATGTGAACACCGTAAGATTAAGCAGGAACAAACAGTACTGCGAAACATGTTTTTCTTTATTATTCAGCCGATTTCTAAAGAGTTGAACTTAACTCTCAAATACATGACTGGGGTATTTGTTACGTAAATTTGTTATGTAAATACCCAAGTCAAGTATTTCAGGGTTAAAAGCGAAAATTATGTACCCTTTGTAAATGTAAATAAAAAAATGTAATTTAAGTGAAACGTTACATTATTTTGGATTTAGTTTTGTAAAATAAACTTTAATTCTGCCAAAACAGAAGTCTAACATACGTGTACAGTATAGGAAAAAGTAGCTGCTAAGATAGGCCTATCTCGCCTCGCAGATTTGTTGGCACTCTTCATTTTATAATCTTAATTTTGGGGGGTTACGTCGTGACCATGCCCCATCGTTGTTTCCATCTAAGTAGTATGGGTGCATTTCAAATGACTTCAAATATTGCATACAAGTTCAACCTCGTGTCTGTGGATTATTCTTTTGCAACATTGCAATGTTGCACACATCATCATTGCAAGCGCCTATCCTCCCCTATCCTCCTCCTGGATCTGCCCCCCCCCTTCTTCTGGGAATATTACATCTTAAACAGCAAAACAAAAACTAGACTAAAATTTTTCTCGAAATGTTGAAGAGAAATATTTTCCTGGAGTTTGTTCTGTCTTACAAATTTCTGATAAATGTAGGTGCAGTATAACTAGGTTATGTTGGGTTAAGTTAGGTTTCGCTAGGTTAGGTTAGGTTAGATTAAATTAAGTTAGATTAAGTTAACGTTAGTTAGGTTAGATCATATGGTTTATAAATAATTTTATGTCTTTGTAAATGTAGGTCCAAATATTTCTGTCCCCAAAATTTTTCATTCGAGAACAATTTCTTTCTCGACGATTCGGCAATTTGGTTTGTCGGTCAAAACCCGGTTTCACTTTCGAAAATTTTTCTGAATTTTTGTACTGAATAAAATATTTCTATAGATCTCATCTCTTCGGCGAACTTCTTTCCAAAACTGTGCATTTATTCGTATTTAACATTCCAACAAATTACAATATCGTCATTTGGAATGTGAATGTATTTGTATCGGTGTAAAGGTTTTGCTGAAGGAGCCAAAGAGATTTTTAGTATTATTTTTTATCAGACGAAGGCATTCTTTATAAATAAAGTTACATCATAATTTTTTTTTACCATGTTATGGGTTTACTTTACATCGTATTATGTTAGGTTAGGTCATCGCTTCATACGGTCCATTAACCTCTAATTGAGAAGACAAAGATAACAACAGCTCGTTCTAGTCTCATCTGGATCATTACATGCCTCCACTCACTTCAATTTAATGAAAAAATAGAAGTCTGTGTGAGACAGTTAGTTCTACTTCTATCCAGTCTCATTTTACCGTGTTTGTCCGATTCCCAGAAGCCATCAGGTTTTGCTTGTTTTAATATTTCAAAAGTTTGCAGTGCATTTATATATATATATATATATATATATATATATATATATATGCAGTAAAATCACAGAATAACACGTGATCTTATTAATAAGCAAATAACCACAGGGAAAAGAAAAAGAAACACGAAATCCGAGCGCTTTCGTAATATATTCACATCTTCAGGGAAAAACAAGTAAAAAACTATTACTTGCTTTTCCCTGAAGATGTGAATATATCACGAAAGCGCTCGGATTTCGTGTTTTTTTTCCTTTTCCCTGTGGTTGTTTGCTTATATATATATATATATATATATATATATAGTCTCATATTGCTTTAGCTAACATACTTTAAAGAGGATTACTTTAATAAACCTTTTAAACCCAAAATATAACCAACGTGATTCTAAATTTGGTTTAACTAATTAATTATTTTATCACGAGGGTGATTTTCTTTAATCGCGCTAAAAGTGTACTTTTTTAAAAATCCAGAAAAGACTTCTCGTCACGAAGGAAACCGCTCCTCTATTTACTAACATTGTAATTCTTTGACTACTTTTAGTTTATTTGGGGAGTAAATATAGATGATCCATTTTTGCCCTCAATTTTAGAGTAGACATCACTGACAGGATGTTGAACGTATACTGCCAAAATTCTGAATAGGCACTGGAATCCCAAATTCCACAAACTCACTAGTGAGTCCTTAGAACTAGTAATGGTATGTGACAACGAGGAATTTAAAGCTAAACCTTAATGAATATTGTGATAGTTAAAAAAATGTATTTACGCTAATCTTCATTTATAAAATAAAAGAAATCAGTGTTCTAAAACACAACAGTTTTAAAATTTACCAGTTTCAGCTAATATATCAATAGGTTTAGTACCGTTTAGATAGACATTAAGCTGAAGTTGATGTAATAGTACAGTACCATAAGTGTCAGGTAGCCGTATACGCATGGATGAATTTTTTATCTTCACACACACACACACACACACACACACACAAACACACACACACACATACATATATATATATAAGTTTATAATTGCCTTTTTTTTCATCTTTTATCTTCCTCACCTTTTATCGAGCATCGTCTCAGCATTAACCTGAATATGATACATTATAATTTTTTAAAATTTATACGAAGTAAAATGTCTCTCCTTCTAGGATGCCAGAATAATTCGTTTTCTTTGAAAATTTCCATTTTCTCTGTAATCTTTTCAAGGGATAACAATATTATCGGAAAAAGAGTAAAACCAAATAAATTAATAAATAGATAATAAACTTAATACCGTATAATTCGTAATACGTAATAACTTAATAAGGATACAAAGAGTTAAGTGTTATTATAATTTGCATTATATTAAACATTTATTTTTTAAGTTCTATCAAGATAAACAATATAGATAAGAATCTCAGTGTGGAGACAATGTCGTCCAGTTTCAGAAGAATGGTCTTTGATGTCAGAAATCTTGTTAGCAGCGAAGCGTTTGACTTTCAAATTACATTAAATCTCAAATAGCCTTTGAAGAAATTGCAGTACGTAAAGAAAATGAAAATTCAAAAACTTAAATTTAACTCAAGCACTTTGAAGATTTCCTTTGAATCTCTTAAATATGTTACGAGATGCTCGGGAAATAATCTTACTTAATTTAAAGCTAATTATCTTGCTATTCTATTTACATAATTTCGTTATTTTGTGAGTGAGCTTACTTGTAACTGATATATATATATATATATATATATATATATTATATATATATATATACAGCGTGTCCCAAAGAAATGTATACCCACTTTGTTCGATAATACCAGCTATGAGGATAATAAATATATTACTTTTTATATGTTTTTTAATAAAGAATTTTCTCCTGAATCTAAATATGTAATTATTTTTATTAAAAATTGAAGAACAAAAAGTTACAGATGTTTAAATTATAATTATTATTTTCGAGACTTCATGTGCGATATTTTCTAATATTTTTGCACGTATACGAGATAAGTTTGAAACCGACGTCACTGTGTAAAACTTACAAAAACAACGTTCTGGAAGACGTCGAACATCTTAGATATTGATAAAGTGTCATTTAACCATGGAATTTGTAAATTTTTTGAATTAACTAATAATTACAACATTTATGCTTTAATATCAACACTAAACATAAGTATATCAAAACAGTCGGTTAAAATATTAGAAAATATCGCACATGAAGTCTCGAAAATAATAATTATAATTTAAACATCTGTAACTTTTTGTTCTTCAATTTTTAATAAAAATAATTACATATTTAGATTCAGGAGAAAATTCTTTATTAAAAAACATATAAAAAGTAATATATTTATTATCCTCATAGCTGGTATTATCGAACAAAGTGGGTATACATTTGTTTGGGACACGCTGTGTATATATATATATATATATATATATATATATATATATATATATTATATATATATATATTATATATTTCACTAAAATTACAATTTTGGCATTGCTTTAATATTTCAGAAGAAGATAAGTGTTACAACATTACATTTCACTCGGAAAACATGAGACCACTTGAGCTTGAGCTAGATAATAAAATTGTGCAAAATGTCTATCTGAAGTTAACTAATTAACATACAACTATCTAAAGAGCTACCAAAGTAGCCTACATAACTTAAGCCAAGAATATACACTATTTACCAGTAGCGGATTTAGGATTTTTGAAAGGGGGGGGCGGACCTTTACATATGTAAAAATTGCGCCAAAATAATGTTTAATTATATACGTAAATATAATTACATACACTGGAATTAAAAATACATATGTTAACCCTTTAAGCACCAGCAGGCATATTTTTAGCGTTTACTAAAATGTAGTTAAAGACCAGGTTTCTGGTAGTAAATATTAGAACTAATTTGACTGACGTTATCTAATCCATCTGTTCAAAGTATTACTGAATCAGTCATTTAGAGAGAGGAAGATCGTGAATGTGAATACTACGCAAAGGGTTTACAAGCACATTAACCTCGTATCTACAAATGCTTATAACCATTAATAAATGAATATGTAAAGCTGGAAAGCATACCCAGTTTCTAAAATTAAAAATGAAAGGTAAGTTGCCAGGTATTTACAAGGGTGGTATTGATATTTTTATAATTTACAAAAGTATTTACTTTTTGCTTTTAGAAATTAAAAAAAAATATAAAAAATAAAGCATTTGGAAGGGGCGGCAAAGTTGACCAAAAGGGGCGCCAAATTGACAAAAAGGGGCGCCAAATTGACCAAAGGGGCTCCACCCCCGTAAATCCGCTAATGCTATTTACAATATACAAACTGTCTCTTTCATTTACGAAAGCATCCAAATTTTTCTTAAAACTAACTAAGGAGCTACTATTTACCACATATGGCAAGTTATTCCAAAAATCTACTACACTATGACTGAAAAAGTATTTTCGTAAATCCAGTCTACAAGTAAGTCTGTTTTCTAATTTTCTAATTATGTCCTCGAGTTTTTCCATCATACTTTAATAAGAAAAAGTTACATCTAAATTGTCCCAAACCTGAAAACATTTTGAACATCTGTATCATATCTCCCCTCAAACAACGCCTCTCAAAACTACATACTGTACTCAGTTCCTTTAATCTTTCCCTGTATTCCAATCTTCTTAGGTTAGGGATAAGTTTGGTTGTCCTACATTGCACACCTTCAAGCATATCAATATCATGTCTAAGGTGAAGGGGACCAGACTTGACTAATGTAGTATTGTAAATGAGGCTTAACATAAGAATTATATAATTTACAGATGACTTCTTTATTCTTGTACCTAACATTCCTCTTAATAATACCTCACATTTTTTTGTCTTATTTCTAGCCTGTAAGCACTATTTAGAAAATTTTAGACCACTACTAACTATAATGCCAAGATCTTTTTCCTGTCTAACATCCTCCAGCCAGTTTCCTTACATCTCATAACTAAAGTTTCTAAATCATTTAGAGATAAAATAAAGAGTAATGGACCTAACACTGATCCCTGTGGTACCCCACTTTTCACTTTCTGCCACCCAGATTCATTACCATGTCTTCCAACCATTTTTCTACTCAATTAATAACTGACCCTGATATCCCATGAGCTTTTAATTTATATCGAAGTCTCCTATGTACAACATTGTCAAATGCTTTACTAAAATCCAAATAAATAACATCTACATCATCTCCATTATGTACCTGTTCAGTTACAAACTCTAAAATCTAAGGGATAAGACAACAAGACCTTCCTTATCTAAATCCACGTTGTAAACTTGAAATAAAATTAAAATTTCTAGATGATCTTGAATATTATTCTTTATAATTCTTTCTACTATCTTTCCTACCAATGATGTTAAACTAACAGGCCTATAATTTCCTACCTCCTTTTTACGACTCTTTTTGTAAATGGGTACTACATTTGCTTTTTTCACTTCATCTGGTACCTCTACATAATTAATAGACCTAGCAAACAAAATAGTTAGTGCCTCAGATAAGCTTGTCTAAGAATCTAGCATATATATAATATAATATCAGGTCCAGCAGCTTTATTTGACTTCATTGTATGAATCACTTGCCTAACATCATCCTTCCTTATGTGAATCTTATCAAGAATGTCTGAATTTACAGAATCTAAAGAATTAAAATCGAAGTTATTCAATTTTTTTTTCAGTAAAAACAGAGCTAAGGTAATCATTAAAAATACCAACAATATCCCGATCTTTTTCAAATATCCTATCATCATGTGGTATTGGGACAATCCCATCATGGTTTTTATTATTATATTTATAAAAAACTAAAGAATTTCTTTGGATCTTTATTGCTATTTCTAGCTAGATTTATTTCACTATGCCTTTTGCTCTTCCTCATCAAACTATTTGGCTTATTTCTTAACTGCCTATAATTATCCAAGTCCAAAGCCTTTAATTGTAGCCTTTAAATTCCTTGAATGCCCTTTTTTTATTTTTAATCATTTTAGCTATTTCCCTATTCCACCACAAAGGTTTCCTAATCTTGTTATTCCTAACACTTCTGAAAGGAATACACCTACATTGTACATCCTCTAAAATTTCTTTGAGCGTAGACCACATTTTACTAGTATTTTTATTGGCAAATTTATTATTATCCCACTTTACTGAGCCTAACAACTCCCTAAACTTATTATTGTCAGCCTTTGTAAAAAGAAGAGAGAGAGAGAGAGAGAGAGAGAGAGAGAGAGAGAGAGAGAGAGAGAGAGAGAGAGAGAGAGAGAGAGAGAATCATTATTAAAGAATGAACAAAAAACAATCAAAACTTCTTTGTTTACCAACTAATTTCAATTAATATCTTAAAATTACTGAACTACTACTACTACTACTGATAATAATACTGCTACTACTACTACTACTACTACTACTAGTAATAATAATAATAATAATAATAATAATAATAATAATAATAATAATAAGTAACCTAATGATTTGTTGCCTTTCCCACATTCCTAAAGGTCATTTTTTTCAAGTGAAGAAATTGTCTTAAATATGATTCTTGAATAAAAAAGGAAAGTCGCTTTGATTACAGTTAACCCTTGGACTGCGGTCCACGTCAGTAGAAGTTATTCATTTTTACATATTTTTTGCGCATACGGTGATATCGGGGCTGACGAAAGCCTCATTGTAAGGGTTAATCCGACGGTTCGTCTGTACACTCCACACATTATCAAAAAAAAACAAAAAAAAACTAATAAAAATAATTTTTATATGTATAGGCCCTATACCTATAAAAAATATTAATAACCATCATTAAAAAAAAAAATACTGGGAATGACTACGTAAACTCAATCTGTACTTCCTGGAAAGAAGACGAGAGAGGTACACCATAATCTACATATGAAAAATGATCGAAAAACTGGTACCAAAACTCAAACTAAACCCAATTACCATCCAAACAACGCTGGAAAATAGGAAAAGTAGAATGTGTAGTGTTCCCAAATTAAAGGCCTGACAAAGGACCTCCTCAACACTGAAGGAAAATAGCTTGGTTGTCAGGGGGGGCCAAGACTTTTTAACCAGCAAAGGACTCAGAAATGTTACAGGAGTCAAACTTCAAGTTTCCAAGAGAAGACTAGATGCCTGGCTCAGGACGGCACCAGATGAGCCGGGTGTACCTGGTTATGTACGGTGGAGAGCGCAAGAGAGCAACTCGCTCCTCCACCAAGCCAGACCTAGAGGCGGGGCCACCAGCTTAACCTTCGTGTGAAGAGACCAACACACAGAACCTAAACGAGGTTAACAAGGTATATACACACACACACTCGTATATGAACTTAAGTAACATTAATGTACATAAAACCCGATATCTCCTGGGAATCAAGAAACACGACTAAATGAAAGTAGATACAAGAAACAGAATTGAATGTCTCACACACGCTTCTATTTTTTCATTAAATTGAAGTGAGTGGAGGCACGTAATGATCCAGATGAGACTAGTAGGAGCTGTTATCTTCATCTTTTCATTTAGAGTCTGATGGCCCTTATGAAATTATGACCTATAACATAATACGATATAAAATAAACCCATTTCGTAAAAAAAAATTATATAATTTTATTAATAAGTTCAAAAAATAATGCTAAAATTAACTGTGGTTCCTTCTTTTCTTTACACGGATGCAAATCCATTCGTAAAATCTTTTGTACAAATAGGATTTGCGCATCGTGTAATTCGTCGGAATGTTAAACACTGAAAAATGTACAGTTGTGGAAAGAAGTTCGCCGAATATATATAATGTATTTTTAAAATTGTATTTATATGTCGGAAGGAGGGGCCAAGGATCTTTTATATTTTCCTGCTTATTTCCTACTTATTATTGAAGACAACCTTGAGCTTGTCTCTATACTGTTAAACATTTAAAAATAAGTACAGGGTGATTCAAAAGTCAGGCTACATAGGACTTTTCTGTTTCTTTGCAGGTAAATGAGTTATGAGATGTTATCGAAGGAGGAGCGCATTGATGTGATATTCCTAGCTGGCTGCACAAGTGCATTGTCGTTAACGGTGGCCATATCGAACATGTGATGTGACTATTCCCCTGTATCATTACATAATACAGTATTTCCCTATGTAACCTGACTTTTGAATCACCCTGTATATTAGGCTTAGTTAATGGATCAAAACAAAATTATTAGCTCCTAAAATTTATGCAAGTTACACGTTTATAATTATTTTCGATCACTATTTTTAAGATAAGTCTCTAAAAACTAATTAGTTAAACAACGTTTCTACATTTTACTAAAATTAAAAATTTGAAATCTCAAAATTTTAAACCTAAAACTTAAAAACACGCTTCTAGCACAAAAAGGGAGAATGAAAACACTGCTCAGGGTATCCATGCCATATTCAATACGCTTAAGTTACTGACACCTACTCCTGACGCCTGTGAGAGTGTGTTGGCGATTTGTCTCGAAGCATTAATAAATAGATCCTTTCCAATTAATAATTATTAATTTACTTTAAATTATAAATAATAATTAATTGTATTGCATTTAATTACTAATTAGTAATAATCAAAACCCTTAATCGAATTATTGAGCTTAAAGAATTATATTACTGATATCTCGAAAATTTTCAAGGATCATTTCGCGCCTGGCACCATTTATGTAAATAAGTGAAGGCGAGGCACTATGTTACCCACTCACCCTTCTCCTTACCCCTACAATCGAAGCAGAGCCCACGAACTCTAATCGAAGTCAGGATTGGTTTGCTTACAAATAAAGTAAATTGGAGGATTTATCATCTATTGGTGAAGTAAATTGTCTAAGTCTCTAAGGCAGGTGTGGCCAGACTTTACTGAGATGGGATCTACTTTTTCCAAAGTTCTCCCTATACGATCCACCAGCCCAGTTTTATATATATATATATAACTTATATATATATATATATATATATATATATAAGGCGCCTCGGTGGTGTAGTGGTTAGCGTCGCTGATTAGAGTTGCTGCCGTTGCAGCCGGCGTGCAGCAAAACCCAGCTGTTCATCCTTCAACACAATAAAGAAAGTGGTTGATAGATAAATGGGTACCCTAGGTGGCCTAGTGGTTAAGAAGCTGGGCTGCTGATGCGGCGTGGTTCGGATTCCACGTTAAACTGTAGGTCTAAGGTGGAGTGAAAAGCTTGACCTTCGTCAGAATGAACAGTTCGGGCGGAAGCCAACCAAAGGTTATATATATATATATATATATATATATATATATATATATATATACACACACACACACACAGATGGAGAGAGAATAACCAAGAATAAAATGAAGTGAATATAAAAATATATTGCCAAATGCACACACACACACACACACACACACACACATATATTTTTCATTAAATTTTAACCCCCAAACTTATTAGAAATTAGGTATACTGAAATAGGAAGAGCTTACGTTACTGATGTGACGATTTGCACTGCATGGCATCAGCAAGCCGTGTGTAGTCCGGATTGTAGCTGCTGATTGCTAGCCTCAAACAAGCATCTAGGATCTAGGTGATCATCTGTCAGAGTGGCTCGGTATTTTGATTTGATGATATTCATGTGTGGGAACGTTGACTCACAAAGGTAGGTTGATCCAAAAAATGCTGTCAAGTACATGGCACTTTTTCTGACATTCGGATACTTTTCTTCAAGAAGTAGGTGCCAAAAGTTTCCTTCTGAAGACCTGGATTTGATTTGAATGTCGTTCCGCAGAGTCAAAATTTCATTCTCGATTGCAGATATGTCCATATTAAACAATAAGGCCATTTTTGATGCAATATCATCAATGTCAAAGTTTGCACCAAATGGGAAGCACATGAATGTTGCTACAGGTTCTAGTGTTGCTAAGTCTTGGAACCGTCTGTTGAAGTCTGTAATAACATTCTGCAACTGTTCAACGTATCGAACACTGTCAAACTGGTCGCATTCTTTCCCCTGACTTTCCAGCTCTGACATCATGTTTTTGAAGTTTCGCAGTTGGTGTCGCTGCAGCTGTGAGGATACCAGTTCTAGTTTTTGTTTAAAAGCATTCACTGAGGTAATCATTTCAACAATAGTTTTGTTTTTACCTTGCAACTCTAAGTTTAGCTGATTTAGAAAAGCAGTGGTGTCAATCGAAAAAACTAAATCTAACAGCCACACTTCGTCTTCCAACTCTTTGTAATATGTTTCTTTTAACTTCAGAAAGTCTTTAAATTCAGGTAAGAGATCCCTAAACCTCTACAGGAATTTACCTCTACTTAGCCACCTGACATCAGTGTGCAACAAAAGGTCAGTGTGTTCTGCTTTATTTTCTTCTAGCTGAGACTGGAAGAGACGCCTTTGTAGATTTCTCGCCCGAATAGAACACACAATCTTATGGGAAATATCCATAAGTTCTTTAATATTTAACATTTTACCACACAATGCTTGTTGGCGAATTATACAGTGATAATTAAAAAAGTTTGGAAACCTTTTATCACCTTTGCACAGGGCGATGAACCCATTGGAGCGGCCAGTCATAGCAGGTGATCCGTCAGTTGTTATGCTCACAAGCTTGTGGAGTGGGAATTGTATGTCGTTAACAAACTCACTGAATGCATGAAAAATGTCCTCACCTCCAGTTTTCCCTCTTAAAGATAGGATTTTAAGCAGTTCTTCTTTGGCAGTCATATCTTTAAACACGATTCTAATAAAAATGCATAACTGTGATGTGTCGATCACATCTGTCGAGTTATCAAACTGAAGTGAAAGGAACACGCAGTCATGTATGTCTTTCTTCAGTTGTTCCACCAAATTCTCATCCATTACTTCACAACGTCGCATCACAGTGTTTCTGGATAGCTGAAGCTGGTTAATAGCAGACAATATTTCCGATTTATTACTGAAATTCTGAAACAACGACTCTGCTGCCTCTGTAAATGCTTTTCTGAATATTTCTCCATCCTGAAAAGGTTTCTTGTGTTTCACAAGTACACAGCTCACCCGAAATGACGCAATCGTTGCTGCTTTCGATTTTGTGCTAGGCCCTGTAAAGATATACTGATGAGCACTAAGTTGTGACTTAAGTTCATTGACTTTTCTCTTACGTAGTTCACTTTCAGCTGAGAAATCGCTGTCATACCGCTTGTGAATAGTTTGACGAAAGCGACACATGCATGGCAAATTAAACACACACATTTGGAATTTTTCATCGTAAAAAAATATGCCGTCTCCCACACATTGTGAAAGTTGTAAGTTTTTTGTTTCTTGGCACTTGGTCCAGCACTCATTTTAACGGTGTTAATGCAATTGGACTGGAGACTGACCTTCACCACCGATTATTCCAAATGACTGACCCGTCACTTAAGTGACACATGCTCATAACAGCTCAGCTTACAGCGGTATGAAATTTTGGCAGAAATTAAAGTTAGCGGTATCATTTTCTGTAACATTAATTAAATATCTCTCAGAATTATTAAAGTTAAACTTTGTTATTTTTTGTTAAATGACCGGTAAACACAAAATAAAACAAATAGCGGTCGGGTCGTGTGCTCGTTAGTATTGTGAAATATAAGGTCTCTGTTGCTAGGCTAAGCTACTGGTCATTCTACGATCTACTGAAAATTGCTCTGCGATCTACTGGTAGATCGCAATCGACGTTTTGGCCACCCCTGCTCTAAGGTATCACATGTAACATGTTAATAAAAAAGAAATAAGAAATAAATGACAGCTTAATTGTCATATTTAAGTTCTACAATTGCGAATATTTGTTAAATAAAACTATAACAGTTACGTAAAAAAACAAAAACAAAAACCAAAACCAAAATAAACGTCACATCATTACGTGTGATATATGAAACGTTATTTTATGTAAGTCATTTCAAACAGATTTCATATACAGTTACACTCTTGAAACGGCTATTTGACTCGACAAATGTTTGAGTGTTCCTCATCCTAACTTAATTAATGGACCACTTAAAGTGGAAAGCATGATTTAGTACCAATAATGAAAGCATTCAGGACTGTGCATCAGTCAATTAACTTGTCAGTCGCAGTGATTTATGCTGTGTTCATAAATAAAAATATGTCTGGTTTTAGATAAAAAGAAGTCTGGGCGTAATTACAGTCAAAGTATTTTCCATGAAAAATGTAACTGAAATTGGGAAATTCTGAAGCAGGGATGTAAATAGATGGAATCGAGTACTGTCTTCTTTCGGATTTTCGCTTTCAGATTTCTCTCTGTTGGACGAAAACTGAAAGGGGAATGATGGAGTTTGGGGAGACATCGTTGGACATGATTAGCCTGTATAATTATTCACTAATTATAATGAGCCTGTATAATTATTCAATAATTATAATGAGCCTGTATCATTATTCACTAATTATAATGAGCCTGTATCATTATTCACTAATTATAATGAGCCTGTATCATTATTCACTAATTATAATGAGCCTGTATAAGTATTCAATAATTATAATGAGGCTGTATAATTATTCAATAATTATAATGAGCCTGTATCATTATTCACTAATTATAATGAGCCTGTATAAGTATTCAATAATTATAATGAGCCTGTATAATTATTCAATAATTATAATGAGCCTGTATCATTATTCAATAATTATAATGAGCCTGTATCATTAATTATTCAATAATTATAATGAGCCTGTATAAGTATTCAATAATTATAATGAGCCTGTATAATTATTCAATAATTATAATTAGCCTTTATAATTATTCAATAATTATAATGAGCCTTTATAATTATTCAATAATTATAATGAACCTGTATAATAATTATAATTAGCTTGCATAATAATTCAGTGTGCTGTTGCATAAACTAAGCATACTTCGTCAAATCAGTTATTCTACTGTTTTACAAAAATTTATAAAAAATAAATTAATACTCGCAGGCAAAATGTTACAAAACAGAAACGTATGTTTCATTTTGAAAAATAAATTATGAAAATTTGTAATATTACACAACACATATTTACCTTCCTTTCTCTTTCATAAGACAGAGACCCGTATATTATCATTAGAACATATAATGTTAATCACCAAATAAAAATAACGTTATCAAAGTAGACAAAGAATTTGGTAATGCGAAGAAACTATTTCGAAATGAAAAGCACACTTTCATACCATTTAAATTTGTTTCGCAATTGAGAAGAGATAAATCTCATTTTCTACCAAGTCATTTCGTATTTAATCCTCGTGTGTAATTGTATGAATTATTCCTGTACAAATGTTCCACCGTGAATATTCAACACTATGCAAGATTCCAAATATTTTGCTTTCAAAAAGGGTCCAAATGCGTGAAAGTGTAAATTTTAATGGCTTGAATTCAAATGTTTCAAGTTTCTTTTAATGATATACGCGTTAAACCTCGTGGAAAGCGAGAGAGAGAGAGACGAATTTCTGGAAATTAAAATGAATTATTACAACGTTTAGTTGGCGTAGCTTCACCACATCATCAAAAGAAGAAGGAAAGAAGAGAAAAAAAAGAAGAAAAGACGGCTATCAATTCCATTATCAAAAAGGGTGTAAAATTTATCATATTTTCGTTTGTAAAATTTTGGATGTAAATAATGATATTTGTGATTTGCAATTGAAGAGAGAAATTACGTTTACATCATTTTAGTAATTTTGATTTCGGTAGTGTGTGTGTGTGTGTGTGTGTGTGTGTGTGTGTAGGGTGTGTGTGTGTGTGTGTGTGTGTGTGTGTGTGTGTCTTGCGAGAGGGAAGTACATTTAGCGCGTGAGATGCGTTCAGCGTGCGAAGTTACCAGTTATCACAAGATCACTCCAGAGTTCAATACCGAAAGTAAAGCCTAAAGCTTAAGGGTCAAATTAAATAAAATAAATAGTCCAGCTTCACAATTATTTATGTCATTGTAAATTGTAAGACCAATGCATTTATTTCATTATTAATAAAAGTTATTCAATTAAAAAAAGACCACTTCAATAGTATAATGCTTTTGCTTCAAACAAAAATATTTTTTTTAAATACGAATTGTGGTGAAGTGGGAGAAATGAATAAAATAATAGGGAAGAGATGAAGTCGCTGCTAGGGAATTAAACACGGAACTGGTACTTACTCGCAGTCATTAGCAGTCTATTTATTAAATTCGGAAAGATATAATAAAAAACAAGAATATTTCGGAGATTTCAGAGAGCAAGAAGCGTCTGTAATATATTAATAGAGCCATCCTTTTCATTTTACATCACTCAAAATTTTTAATATGCGAACGCCAAGTGAAAGCCACCGACAAAATAAAATAGTTTCAGTATTTGACAGCTCATTTCAACCCGGAAGGAAGACATTTCCAGTATCTTATTAATCATTCATTGGGATTGTTTGACATTTCAACCCGGAAGGAAGACATTTCCAATATTTTATTAATCATTTATTGGGATTGCCTGACCGCGCGAAAGGTAGGAATAGTGTACGAATAGAGAGGGTGAAATGTTTGCTGAAATCCCGTTATTGGATTTAAGTTTGTGTCAAAAGGCAATTCCTCGTTGCATTTTAAAGAATCAAAGTTGTTTACAAGTTCTTATAAAAGAGACAAAGATGTAAATAACGTCTAACGTTTGAACGACGGAGCAAATTCTAATCTAATCTAATCTAACCTATCAGTGAACTGACCTAACCTAATTTAACCTTATCTAACCTAACTTAACCTAACCTACCGTAATGTAATCTCACCTAGTATAACATAACCGAAACTAACCCAATTTAACCTAACTAGGACTAATGTTAGAAATATGCTAGAGAGAAAAAATTGAAAGGAAAAAAAAACTTTCGCCACGGGGAGGAAACAAAAAACAAAAAATGTTTTTGCAGTCAAACCTTGGCTTCCTTCAAATATATGAATATAGGAGCCTTACCGACCATATTCTAGCATTTAAACTTTGAAATATATATATATATATATATATATATATCGGGTGGTCCGAAAAAAATGACGCATTTTTTTAAAATTAATATCTCAGTAACCCCCTTCCTTATCATGACAATTTTTATATGCAAGATACTTTCAAACTTCTTTTTTTGAATGCAAGAAATGGAATTCTGATATCTTTTATAGTTTTCTCGCAATTAACAAAAGTAACAACATGGGTCAAAAAAACGAATATCATGAGAAAGGAAAAATTTAATCAGAAATTTAACTAATTAATTTACAGTAAATGATCGATTGGACCACCACTCTGTTGACACACTAATCTAAGTCTTTTCTTCCACACAAAAATAATACTTCTTACTTCATTAATGCCAATTTCTTGCCAAGATTCAAGTATTTTACTTTTTAATTCTGATTCGGTGAATTTTTCTCGTCGACCTCGGTAAACCTTCTCTTTTAGTAACTCCCAAATTGAGTAGTCCATAGGATTACAATCTGGGCTTGTGGTGGCCACTCATTTTTCGTTATTAATTTTGGTGTATTGCTAATCAGAAATGACTGTGTGGCGTAGCTTGTATGCGACGGTGCTCCATCTTGTTGAAATATGAAATCATTTTCTTGATACAGGCGACGACAATCCGCAACAATTTTGTTCTTAAAAGTTCAATGTAATTTGCAGAATTCACCTTTGTCTTTTCAGTTTCAATAAAATGACATCTGTCTTGCCATTCCAAGAGACCCCTGCAGATATCATAACCTTTTTGGAGAATCTTGACGTTTCATGATACAATCTGTTTATTGAAATGTCACACTTTTTACCACGCCCGTAGACAACATCATTTTGACGGTTTCGCGGAATTTCTAGAGTGAAATCTTTTTCATCCGTGAAGACTATCTTTTTAATATCAACGACAGAGAAATTATCAAGTAACTTTCTGCACCTTGTTTTCTTTTTATCCTTAACAGTATCACTTTTTCTAGAAGATACTATTCTTTTGAAGGCTTTTAGTTTTTGTGCTTTAATTATTCGGTGTACAGAAGTCTTTCCAATATTCAAATGTTTAGCAATTGTTCTTTGTGACAAATGACTTCCTGGTTTATCTTTGAGAGCAGATTTATCGTTGATGTAATCCACATTTTCTGGAACCGAAGCTGTTTTAGGTCTACCGCTTCCTGGTTTTCTGGCAGTACTTCCCGATTCGCGAATCTTCTTAAGAGTCTTTCCACTGCACGCCTTTTCCACTTTTTGCCGGGAAACTCTTGCAATAACCTTCCAGTCTTCCATCCTTTTTCACAGTAACAATTTTTAATGAGAATACGATCTTCCTCTGACAACATCATTAAGGGTACTGACGAATTGTTAAAAAATAAAAATATCCACAATTTGACTTGTTCATTCCTGTAGAGTTTTGTAATAACTTGCAAAAATATCGCATGATATCGTATAAAAATGATGTATAAAAAACGGATATTATATTGCGATTTTTGTTTTTTTGACCCATGTTGTTACTTTTGTTAATTGCGAGAAAACTATAAAAGATATCAGAATTCCGTTTCTTGCATTCAAAAAAAGAAGTTTGAAAGTATCTTGCATATAAAAATTGTCATGATAAGGAAGGGGGTTACTGAGATATTAATTTTTAAAAAATGCGTCATTTTTTTCGGACCACCCGATATATATATATATATATACTTTTTTTTTCTTTTATAAATTTTGCATTATTGCGTAAAATATTTGTACACTTAAACTCGTATTTGAGGAAGGAAGTTCGCCAGAAAAGTAACACACCAGAAAAATTTCTAAAATTCCTAATTAATAATTTTGGTTTGTTTTTGAGTTGTTTTTGTCTCCTAAAGAAAATTCGAAAAAAAAACTTACTGATAACACTGGGCAACAAATTATAACTTTTTTCCTGTTCCTCAAGTAAAATAGGGTGATTCTGGTAGGTTTTTGCACGCAGAATACCAATATGGATGCGAAATGTTTCCGTCACTCACAGTTTTTTGAACAAATTTAATTTGAATTTTGTTTCAAAAGCACGAATATTTAGGTATAATTGGCAGCATTAGAACTACACTTTTTGGGAGGTAATGGGCCGAAGATGGTACTGTTAGATGAATTCACTTAATGGGGAGACCAGTGGTTTCCCTGCAAATGGGAGGTACAACTAGAAACACTGGAACGGGAGTGGTCGTGCGGGATAATACACACACACACACACACAGAGTATATATATATATATATATATATATATATATATATATAATATATATATATATATATATATATATACTGAGCGGCAGAAAAATCGGCCCACTTGGAATATCGCGAAAAGTAAAAAAGTGGGCAAGCTTTTGTTTATAAAAGTTTTAAAATTTGAAAATATAGTCTATGAGGCAACCAAATAACGAGACAAAACAATGTTAGCTACGAACACACTAGCTGTAACAAATTTTCGACTTCTTTTAAGAATTCGACAGTCTGACATTCAGTTGTCTTAGACTGCTAGTGCCACTTTTTTTCCACTAGTGGGAGTAGGCATTTGCGTTTAGTAACAGATAGACTTCTAATTCTTTTGAATTTCAGAATTGGACATTTACAATGGATTTGAGTGCCGTGAACGTCGCAAGAGTCGTCGCCCGAATTGAAGGTTCTAGGAAATTTCGCCGCAAACATTTTCGCCGTAGGAAAATTCGCCGTAAACATTTTCGCCGTAAACATTTTCGCCGTAAGACAAATTCGCCGTAAGGACATTTCGCCGTAAATTTTTTTAAAAAATAATTAATGGATGATAAAGGGTATTATATAAGCATTAAAAAGGCAAGTCTTTATTCAATGGTAAAAGTCAGTGATAAAACTTCTTAAAAATAAACTCTCTTCCTTCATCAAATTGGTTATGAGTTTCTAGATACTTGGATGCAAGAGCTTTGTATTGCATTGTGGAAGCCTTCTATACTGTTGTTCGTTCTCGGCATATTATTATGAGTTCTTTCGACAACATTCCACAATTCTATAGGAAATGTTGGCTCCATTCTTCGCCTTCGCGCGCCTCGGCCTCGTTCTCCTCCTATATAGTGAGTTTCAAAGCAAGATAAGGAATTTATTTAAGAAATTTATTTAACCAAACTATCACGACTTAACCTAACCAATCGTCAATGCCGTACAGTATAAAGAATGTTGGCTCCATTCTTCGCCTTCGCGCGCCTCGGCCTCGTTCTCCTCCTATATAGTGAGTTTCAAAGCAAGATAAGGAATTTATTTAAGAAATTTATTTAACCAAACTATCACGACTTAACCTAACCAATCGTCAATGCCGTACAGTATAAAGAATCTTAATTGTGGTAGACTGCTCGAAGCTAGTAGCCCGCACACTTAACCAGCACCGGCTATTATAAGGGTTCAGTTAAACTTTTTTTTTAATTTTAATTTTACTTTATTTACGGCGAAATATCCTTACGGCGAATTTGTCTTACGGCGAAAATGTTTACGGCGAAAATGGTTACGGCGAATTTTCCTACGGCGAAAATGTTTACGGCGAATTTTCCGGTCACGTTAATTGAAGATGGTCGGAGCCAGCGTTACGTCGCCGATGCGCTGGGAATTCCAAGAACAACGGTTCGACGTGTCTACCAACGTTATATGGAAACACCAGAAGACCAGGAACTGGAAGATCGCGCTGCACATCTGCCCGTGACGATCGTTTCTCGTCTTGAGTGTTTTGCGAGATCGTGGCTTGACTGCCACAAACGTCCGCACTGAGCTGGAAAGATATCGAGACGTCGGTGTATCGGAGCGAACCGTTAGAAGGAGACTTATGGAAAGTGGCTTACATGCTAGACGTCCAGAAATGGGCCCGGAATTGCTCCCACACCACCGCAATGCTCGTGAGCATGTCAATTGGATTATGGTCCAATGCCGACGAGTATTGTTCATGAACGAATGAAGATTTAATCTTCGAACATCCAATGGACGGTAAAGAGTGTGGATAAGAACAGGGGAAAGATTCACCCCGTGCACTTTTACGGAGAGGGTTGCTTTTGGAGGAGGCTCAGTCATAGTCTGGGGTGGTATTACTTCAAACTCGCGTACAGAGCTCGTCGTTGTTGTTGGTGGGTTATTGACGTCCGCAAGATATGTGGAAGAGATCTTGCTGGAGCATGTGTTCCCTTTTGCTCCTTTCGTTGGTGAAGACTTCCTTCTACAGCACGATAACGATAGACCCTATGCGGCAAGAGCCGTTAACGATTTCCTTGACGAAGCTGGAATTCGTCGAATCGAGTGGCCTTCCCGAAGTCCAGACCTGAATCCCATAGAACATCACTGGGACACGATGGGACGGCGTCTTAGGGCTCGTCTAGTAGCCCCTAACACTCTACAGGAGCTACAACAAGCTTTAACTGAAGAGTGGGAGGGAATCCCACATGATGTGACCGCCGATCTCATTCATGGATGAATCGACGAATGACTGCAGTCATTCAAGCTAGGGGAGGCAACACCTCTTATTAACCTTGGATCACAAGTTGTTTTTTTTTGTTGTTTTATTTTCAATTTTTTGTTTTTGTCGAAATCTTTGTTTTTTTTTTAGTTACAATTTTTTGTACAGTATTTTTTGATAATAAATTGTATTAAGAAGGTGTTTTGAAGATTTTTTAATGTCCTCAAAGACTAAATTTTCGAATTTTAAAACTTTTATAAACAGAAGCTTGCCCACTTTTTTACTTTTCGCGACATTCCAAGCGGGCCGATTTTTCTGCTGCTCAGTATATATATATATATTAGTGGTGGACCGGATATCCGCATCCGCATCATTTTTAACATCCGCATCCGCAGATGTTGAAAAACTGACATCTGGTCCACCACTAATATATATATATATATATATATATAAACTTTTATATATAACTGTGGGTGATGGAAAAAATATCACTATTATTTTCGAAATCAGCACTAAAAAGTAGTTAGTATGGAACACTCAACACTACCAGAGGAACAGAATCTTTGTCGAACAGTGTAATTGTTTGAGTTTTTCTAAATTTCTTTTCGGCCAACTTTTTAAGCAACTGTACCTAACTGAAATAATAATAATAATAATAATAATAATAATAAA
Organism: Bathynomus jamesi; assembly: GCA_023014485.1. Classification (NCBI taxonomy): domain Eukaryota; kingdom Metazoa; phylum Arthropoda; class Malacostraca; order Isopoda; family Cirolanidae; genus Bathynomus; species Bathynomus jamesi. Next base: position 929,144 of record JAJOZX010000177.1, on the reverse strand, counting down.
AAAATAATTAATATTTTCAACTTTACTGAGAACGTCTTGGAATTCACAATGAAACATTTGGATAATTAGCATCGATTCCCTTAAACTTTGGCACTAAAAGAAAGTCACTTTGGGTTGTTCGTAGGAATAGGTTATATATATATATATATATATATATATATATATATATATATATATATATATACACACAGGGTGGTCCAAAAGTAGGTATACAGTTGATGATTTATTTAATGAAACTTTACACATAACATGTGTTAATCACGCAAATGTTCATTATTATCTACCCTGAAAGGAAAAGGAATTTAAAAAATCAACATATGAAACTGTATACCTACTTTTGGGCCACTCTGTATATATATATATATATATATATATATATATATATATATATATACAGGGTGCTTCAAAAAATGTTACCACTTATATGGCGCTTGTACTCGTATGTTATTTACCACTTATAGTTTGTGTTTTTTTTTGTTTATGTAAGTATTTGTGTTATTTGCTTGTTTTTTAATAATGTTTTTTTTTCAGGGGTTGTGTGAGTGATTAATGAGTGAACCCCATTCAATGGAAATGGCTACAAGGTTTACATTCGAGTAACGCAGATTTCTGCGTATTTTCGTTGAATGGAGTTCACTCATTAATCAATCGCACAATCCCTGAAAAAAACCCGATATTTTTATTAAAATACGAGCAAATAAACACACAAATACTTATATAAACACGAAAACCCCACACACACAAACCATAAGTGGTAAAAGCAGACATATTAGCACCATATAAGGGATAACATTTTTTTTTTGAAGCACTCTGTATAGTGGTCTCCTAGTAAGGAATGAAATACATGTTTATTCTTTACCGTCTCGGGGCCCTGTGGTTAAAAATACAGTAGATGTTAAATAAAAATGCCAAAGGAAAGTTGTTCAACAATGAAATATACATTTTACTTCAAAACTGAAGTTTTTAAAATCATATCCAGTAAAATGCAAATTAAAATAAATCTTATTCTCTCGTTTTGGCTTACAGGCATTTGCTTCAGATTTAAAGCAAAACTTGAAATAAAATTAACAAACCGTAAATTAGTGTTTTGGTTAAGATTCCTAAAATGACACTGTACAGGGTAGCCCAAAAGTCAGGACACCGAGGGAAAAACATTTATAGTAATATTGTTTGTTTTCTCTTTTCCAGGTAAGATATGGATGGGAAATTAACAAAAGATGAGTGAGTGAAGTTGGTTTGAAGTACGCAAGGGAAGGAAGCACGTACGTACGTGTCGCAGACGAATTTAATCAGCAAAGCCCAGGGAGAAAAACGGTGGGATTTTTTTTGTTATATTGAGACGTGTGAAGATGTCACCCAGAAGAAGAACCGAGATGTGTATCGAGGTTAATGGATCTCAGTTTGAGCATTTATTATGAATAAACAAACATAATGCAAAAGAAAGATTATTTTCCCCATGTGTTCTGACTTTTGGGCCACCCTATATACACACACACGAGTATAATATACACCTTGCTTAACCTTGGTTTTGCTTCCTCCAGAATTGTTTATTCTGACGAAGGTCAAGCTTGTCCACTCCATCTTAGACCTACTGTACAGTTTAACATGGAATCCGAACCACGTCCACCAGTGGCGGTCAGAATT